>CAKNXH010000108.1:305652-341972 GCA_932178445.1 Andricus quercusramuli
TGGTCCGATTTAGAAACAAAAATTTATTGCGATCAGGGCGACGAGTATCAACTTTTCCGCGCTATTACGATTCGATTCAGAAACTTTCGTGTAATTCGGCCCACCCTAATGTCGAAGACATTTTGGTTAGTGTTGGATTTTTGATTTTTTTGGCTGTCCCGATATACAGGGTGTCTAAAAAGTCCTGGGACGGTTGGATATTTCTTCAGGTAAAATATTTTTCAAAAAAGTGAAGGTCATTCCTGAAGTAAATTTCAACGGGGAATTCAATGATGACCTTCATTTTGACCTTGAAGTTGACCTTCATTTTGACCTTGAAGTTGACCTTGACGTTGACCTTCATTTTGACCTTGAAGTTCACCTTCATTTTGACCTTGAATTTGACCTTCATGGCTTTTTGAAGGTCAAATTTGTTGTTTTTTTAAAAATGGAAACCCTCCTTTTCTCATCTGCAATCGATAGAACGAAAAATTCTACGTTCAGATACGTACCCAGTCATAGGTCAATTGTAACGTTCCAAGTCAGTTAAAGGTTATTTGAAATTAACAACGCTTTCCAAGAGGTCAGTGCAATTCCTGAAATAAATGTCAACGAGAAATTCATTGGTGAGCTCTGTATTGATCTTGGCTAAAGCGTTTTGAATATTGTAAAATCATTATAGGAAATTTTTCATTAAAAGTTCCAGGAGTTCTGGTGAGAGTTCTGTTCCTCCCCAGAGAGTTCTATCGAAAAGTCATATACCCAAGTCAATACCTAAGGCGATACCATAAGTCCTATACCGTTTTTCTATCTCCGTGCGAATATTACGAATCGAAACGAAATTTACGTATAACGAGTACATACTTACTATCTTACGCTAAAAGTATCTGTATTAATGATGCGTGGTTGGGGAGATCGAGTTCGATCTTATGATCAAGTTCGTTTGCTTTTTAATCGCAACTTTTCGTAATGGAGAAGGGTTAAATCCTGTCTCAAAATCAACAATTGAAAGAACTGTAAGGCGCTTTATGAATCATGGATCTATCAAGGACCTTCAGAGAACTGGTCGGCCAAAATCTGCAGGATCTGAGGAGATGCAGATGGACATAGCCCAAGCATTTATTGAAAACCCACACCCTAGTTTACGTCGAGCTAGTGATGAGCGTGACATTGCTCCTGAGACAGTGGGAAATATTTTAAAAAGCGATAATTTTCAAAATATTTGGTTCCAGCAGGACGGAGCAGCGGCTCATTACGGTAGAGTGGTTCGAGCATATTTGGATATTCAGTTCCCTCATAGGTGGATTGGAAGAAGGGGTGAAATCGAGTGGCCTGCTAGATCTCCTGATCTGACGCCTCTAGCCTATTTTCTTTGGGGTTATTTAAAGAGCAAAGTATACTTTGATTGATAGGGAGATGATTCGTAATGCTGTAACTAATTTTTACAATCGCATATCTTTTTGTCAAGAAGCTCAAGGTTTTCAGTTCGAACATCTTCACTGAAGCGTGAGAGGCAAGGAGACTCACGCTAATCAACCACCCCGAAACGTGAGAGGCAAGGGGACTGACGCTAATCATGCACCCCAGAGGGAACAGAATTTACTACGTCCACATCGTTGTGCCTGGGTTATGCTAAACGTAAACGTAAACTGCTTGGAAAAAACCTTGAAAAAACACTGAAGATCATCACCAAGATCAATACAGAGCTCACCAATGAATTCCCCGTTGAAATTTACTTCCGGAATTGCACTGACCTCTTGGAAAACTTGGTTCATTTCAAATAACCTTTAATTGACCTTGAACGTTACAATTGACCTATGACTTGGGTACGTACCTGAACGTAGAATTTTCCGCTCTATCGATTACAGATGTGAAAAAATGGGGTTTCCATTTTAAAAAAAACAAATTTGACCTTCAAAAAGCCATGGAGGTCAACTTCAAAGTCAAAATGAACGTCACCATTGAATTCTTCGTTGAAATTTACTTCAGGAATGACCTTCACTTTTTTGAAAAATATTTTACCTGAGGGAATATCCAACCGTCCCGGGACTTTTTAGACACCCTGTATATCGTCAGTCACAGATGCATTCTATAATACAGTCAAACCAAGTGATCTGATGAGAGTCGCATGTATGATTTGAAATATTGCGCAGTTTCGTTTTCTACCCCATCATCTACGGACTGGGTTCCAGTCAAATGCGCGATGGGTGGACCCACAGCTTAAAGTGGGTTCCCAACTCCCTCAAACCAAACTTCGGTGACAGTACATAGAAATATTTCCATAGGTACTGACTCAGTGATCGAACCCTAGACCTTCAACGTGAAATCCGAGCGTCTAACCGCCTAATCTTACATGAAAAATTGCAAACTTACACCATACAGATTACACCTATTTTTTAATTACAGATAGCTATGGCAGAATCAAACGAACATCGAGAACTGATTGCCGCAGTTCAGAAAGGAGATATCGAAGAAGTCGGACTTCTCACAAAGGCACTGAGTAAGTCATACTCTTGGGAACAGTGGACACCTGGTTTTAATTTACTCTGCGAATCTCTCCAAAACAAGCAGTTGGAAATCGCAAAACTCTTAGTAAAACACCGATGTTCACTGCGTAGCGGACAATTTCGTGGTGATAATGCTCTTCACGTAGCTGTCCTGTATGGAGACTTCGAAATAATCCGGATGATAACAAACAAGCTGCGTTCTTTATGTTCAAAACACGCGAATAATCAAGGGATGAAACCGCTGCACCTTTTTTCCCAAAGACGTCCTGTTGACCTAGAATGCCCTCAGATTCTGAAGTTTCTTCTTCAAAGCGAAAGTGACATCAATGTGAAACATTATCCATCTGGCTTCTCACCAATTCACTTCGCAGCAGAATGTGGAAGTCTGGAAATGATTTGCCTGTTGTGGAGCGCAAAAGCTGACATCAACGGCAAAACAACACAAGATCGTACTCCTCTTCACATTGCAGCTTTGAATGGAAAATTAGGAGCTGTTAAAACTCTTTTGATACACGGTGCAAATCATGAACTGACTGATACTAACAATAAAACACCACTTTGCCTGGCAGTCGAAAGTCAAGACTGGCCAATGACGGAAGTCTTTCTGAAAAACTCGGAAACGCTGAAAAGTGATGCGATACTTATCAACTGTGCTACTGGGACAATGAATAAGGCGATTATTGAAGAGTTTTTGAAGCTAGGTGCCAGTCCAAACAATCTTTCAACAGAGACTGGCAAAGCTCCGATCCATATAGCCGTCGAAAAAGGATCTCTAGAGATTGTTTCTCTGTTATTACAGTATGGTGCGGACTTGAACGTTGCACAAATTCGAGGATCAGGTTCAACACAAGACGAACACTCGATTGGATACACGCCTCTGCATATTGCTGTCGTAAATGATAATGAGGACTTCGTAAACTATTTTTTAAACATATTAAGGATCCCTGTAAATTCTCCCACGGCGACTGGATATATTCCTCTTCATCTAGCTGTTCAAAAAGGAAACACAGGAATGGTTAAGCTTTTATTGAAATGCAATGCCGATCCTAGTGCTCAAGGTCCATCTGCTATAGAAACTCCCTTGTTTTTTGCAGCTGAAGTAGGTGACTGCGAAATTGTGGACATCATATCTGAAATTTCTTCTAATCGGACCGGAAAATGGCAAGAAGGCTATTTTTCGTTATATGTGGCTGCGTATCATGGACATGAAGACATTGTTAAAAAACTTTTAGAAAAAGGAGTGGATCCAAATCCGAATATCCGAAATTATCTGACTCCTCTACAAGCAGCTGCACAACAAGGTCATGAAACTATCGTTAAGATTCTGTTAGATCATCGAGCTGAGGTAAATCCAAAATGTATTACGGAAAATGATCGATTCTGCACTCCTCTCATTGCTGCTTGTCTTTCTGGACACGAGGCCATCGTCGAAATTCTTCTGAGCCAAGGAGCTGATCTGAACGCAAAAGTTGTCTCGGAACCCAAGGAACTAAAATCTAAATTTGAGTGTCTTTTAACTTATGGATACTACTCTTATAAAGAGGTCCTTTCAAAAGAAATGAAAATTGGATACACACCTATTCACTTTGCTGCTGCAAGTGGTAAAAGAGAAGTTGTCGAGTTGATTCTAAAACGAGGAGCAGATGTGAACCCCAAAACTGAAAATTATTCAACGCCACTTTATGTTGCTGTGGAAAAACAACACGAAACTGTGGTTTCGTATCTCTTAGAATTCGGTGCGTCTACTAAAGAATCTGGACGTTTTGCTCTCTTGGAAGCTATCGTGTTGCAAAATGTGAAGATTGTTAAGCTTTTGCTCAAATACAAAGCACCCTTGAATTTCACCTTCAGTTTTAAAGGGCTGGAGGGTTATACACCGTTACATCTTGCTGTAGTGAAAAGCTCTTTAGAGATCGTCGAAGTTCTTTTGGAAGGAGGATCAGCAGTAGATGTAAGTTCTGACGCGGAAGCAGGATCAGCAGTGGACTTGCCCCTTCACTGTGCCGTTGTGAGAAACCATGAAGGAATCATATCGAAACTTGTCGAATACGGAGCCTACGTTGATTCCAAATGTTCTGAAGGACTGACGCCGCTTTTTCATGCAGTCGCTGATTTTAAAACGCAAGCCTTCAAATCGCTTGTGAAATTGGGAGCCTCACCAAATGTAAAGACTAAGAATGGGTTGTCTCTTTTCCACTTTGCTGCCGATAAATACGTGGAGAAATGTGATTCTGTGAGAAATAATGAAGCTATGATCAAGCTGATCTTAGAATGCGGATCAGACGCAAATTCCATGGATCCGTCCAACGTATCAGCATTCGAAAAAGTTATTTGTAGCCCAGAATTAACAGGGTATATTCCTGAATGCTACAGCCCGAGCTTGCAGAGACTTTTCCTGGAAGAAGGTTTGGACGTGAACACTCGAATCGGTGGATCTGCACAAACTGTTCTTCACTATGCCGCTGAAATATTCAAGGCGGATACAGTGGAACTGTTGCTGCAATACGATTTCGATGTTAATCTTTTGAATGGTGAAAGTCAAACAACTTTCCATTTTTCTGTAAATGACGCTTTTTACAAAATAAGCTGTGTAATGTCAGGAATTGAGTACGACAAGGATTACGAAGGAAAGCCTGTGAATCGAGGCTTGGATTCTGATAATTTTTCTGAAAATCATTATCCTTCCAGAAATGGTCCATTTGATGAACACTTGGAAATAATCTGGGAGTATGGACAATGTGTAGAAATTGCGCGCCTCATGATTAAAGCTTTAGCCAGAATTCAAGCTTCTGGTAAATATTTAAATGCCGAAAATCTTGCTTTGCTTAACCGTAAGTTCGTCCAGTATTATTATAATCGATGCAACGAAGAACTGGAAGAACTTAAGCAGTGCAAGATTACCAAGTACGTTACGTATTTCCATATTTTGATTGCTGATGAAAACAAGTTAGCTGATTATGCTAATAATGTAAATATTATCCGGGCTTTCAATACCAAGAATGTGGAACAGTTTTGGAGTTTCAGGCGACAATTTCCGATGTACGGGGAAGAGTTGAAATTTCGTTTTAAGAGAGGCGTGACGAGAAAAAATGTTGTTGGAATGAGCACAAATATTTTAAACGAAATCTTAAAAATTAACGTACCGATGCTTGTAATTCACGAGATTTTCAAACATCTGAGATTGGTGGATTTGAAAAATTTTTGTAGGGCGCGAAATTCGCTCATATTTGTTGATTCAGCTTTGTATTCCGCTTATTATGATTAAGAAACAGAAATGACGAAGTGAAAATATTAGATGACATCAGAGTTGTTACAGAAGTCGGACTTCAAAATTCTAGGGTAACGTTTGAAAAATTTCCAGGACAACAATCATATTTTAATAAATTTTTATAATATTTATCAAAATATTATTGTCATGATTTTTTTTAAAATTATTTGGTGCGAATAATCATTCTTTGAAAATTTGCGACTCTTGCACCAAATTTGACCCGATAAATTCTAACGGAGGAATTATACAAATATGTTTACAATTTAGCAAAATTCTGTTGAGACATATCTTGAAAATTTCTTGAAGAACTATGAAAAATATAGATCATTTCTAGAGTTATTCTTTTTTTCGAAAACATTGAAATTTGATGTCTTTTTACAATAACTTTTTATTAAATTAAGGTTTTTCTTTCAACTTGGGCTTATTAGACACTTAATTTTATTAAATTTTGTGCTATTATGAGGGACAAAATTTTCCGTTAATATGATAAAAAATTAAGTACTTAGCAACAGCTAAAAAAATAGGCTATTATTTAATTCTAAAGAAAGTTTTCTTGATATTGTAAAAAAATGAATAATGTGTAATAGTAAAAAAAGTAGCCGTGCTCATTCAAATAGTTGAAAACGTAATTTAAGCAAGTCCTATCAATCTGAATTTATAAAATAAGCAGAAAAATACTCAAATAGTTATTAAAATTAAAAAAATAAATGACGATACAAATTTCCAGTCTCTTTTCAAAATTCCAGGACTTTTTAGGTCTTCCAGGTTCTGTAGCAACCCTGATTATATTTCTGTGCTAACAAAGCATTTCCGACGTTTTCATTATTCATAATACCTATGCTCTTTAAAACAGGTGTAAAGGTAATTTTTTTAATAGGTGTCAAAAAACAGTTTTATGTACATCAAATAAAAATGTAAATTAATGCTAATTAATATATTTTTATTTGTTGAACACCTCATACTATATAGTGTTATCAAATACGAACATTTCCCATTAAATCATTTCAAAGGATCTGAAACTACACGTATTTTAACCATATTTATAAAAAATGGAATTAAAGCTAATGAAGTAGATTAATATAAAAAAGTATTCTTATTTATTTAACCAGTTTTGTACTCAATTGAGAATTATTTTTGAAAAATACTATTTTAACCGGTTTTGTTTGTGTATTTTAGTACAAATTTAGAAAAAATTGTCAAGAGACGTTTCTTAGAACCCTAAAGTACAAATTGAAAGTAGAAAACGGCTAAGGTTGTTGCATGAACTGTCTTTTTCAACATTTTCAGAAAAATCATCACACTTTTGTTAATTTTCAAGTTTAAAAAAAATATATTTCCGCCCGATTTAGAATGAAAACCAAAACGGAGTAACCACTGAATTAATAAAAAACTGTCCAGATTATGTCCCGGTTTTCTGGGTTAAACACGTAATTTTTGACGGTTGACTTTGAAGTACTTATAATTATTATTATTCAATACTAATTGCGGTATTATATAAATTTCGAAAAGAATTAAACATTGTAGAACTATATTTTACATTGCAATGTAATATATAGAATGCAAATTATTGTAAAAGTGACTTAAGACTTCACAGCCCAATGTGCCCTCGAAAACTCTCAATAAAATAGTAGAGTTTTTATACAAGTGAGATGAATTTTCAACTAAATAGTTCAGTTGAAATAAAAACATTTTTCAAAAGGACGGATCTTCTATCCAAAAAGACGAATTTTCGACAAAACTGTTGAATTTTCGACCATAAAAGATGAATAATTTTTCATCAAAACAATTAAATTATGCACCAAATAGTAGAATCTTGAACTAAAATAGATGAATTCAGGAGAAAAAATATTATAGTAAACTTTTCAAATAAAAGTAATTAACTGTCAACAAAAAAGACGAATTTTCAACAAAAAAGATGAATTTCCAACAAAATAGTTCAATCTTCAACCAATAAAAGGAGTTTTCTTCAAAGTTTTTCAACTTTCAAAAAAAAAATGTATTCACAACAAGAAAACTATTAAATTTTTAACCAATAAAATGAATTTATAACAAAGTAATTTAACTTTCAACCAAGTAGTTGAATTTTCTACAAAAAAAGGAATACTTAACGAAAAAAGTAATCATTCAATTTTCAACTACGAGCGATCTTTTCACGCTTGAAAAAATCGCTTTTAATTGAACTATTTTCAACAAAATAGTTGAATTTGCAGCAAAATGATTAAACTTTGAACCAAATGGAGATTTTTTAACAAAAAGAAATTAATTCTGAACCAAAGATATATGTAGTATGTAGTAGAATTTTCGTCGATTAAAAATAATTAACTTTCGAACAAAAAAGACGAATTTTCAACAAAATAGTTGCATTTTTAACAAAATAATTCAAATTAGAACCAAATGAAGAATTTTTAACCAAAAGAGATTAATTCTGAACCAAAAATATAGTTGTAGAATTTTCAAATAAAAATAATTAACTTTTAACCAAAAAAGATTATTTTGCAACGAAATAGTTGAAAGCTTAACGACATTTAACGACTTTTCTTCTGAAAGATGAATTTTCAATCCAAAATTATTAGTAATTAACTATATAAATTTAGGTTACTCATGTGATTACTGTGTTAAATGTCTAAAAAGAAAGTTTTCGTTCTTAAATATAAAAGGTGAGTGGCCAACCTGTAAAAGTTCTATTAAGTGCAACACGGAGAAATTAAATTCCTTCATTAGTTTAAATAATATCACACCTTAAAAATCATCGTCATCCTTCATGAAATTGATATATTCATAAGTTTGGAAACCAATTTTTTATTAACAGGGTGTCTACTCAAATCCTGGGAAAAAATTCCCTGACAGTTCCAGGTTTTTCCTATGTACAATTTTTCATAGTACGGAGCCATTAAAATATTTCGCAATTTTTCAAGCAATCGACCGAAATATTTATACAGCTTCGCGGGTTGATTATGTTTTTTTCAGCTTCTAGAGATTCAATTAATATGTTTAATTAAGAAAGCCTTGGCAAATTATTCTGAAATATATTAATTTTCTACCAAAGAATACGATTTTTCAACAAAAATAAATGAATTCTCAACCAAATAGTTGAATTTTGAATTAAAAAAGACCAATTTTGTACTAGAAATTGAATTTTTAGTTTAAAAAGTTAATTTGCAACCTAACTGATGTATTGTCAACCAAGAAGATTAATTTCTATCAAAAAAGGCGAATTTTCAACTAAAAAAAAATCATTTTTACCAAAAATTGAATACTTAAATTTTTAGTTTAAAAAATCAATGTTCAGTTGAAAGAGATGAATTTTCATCCAAAATGATGAATCTTCAAGTAGAATAATTTATTTTTTAACTAAGAAGATCAGTTCCTACCAAAAAAAGCGAATTTTCTACTCAAAAAGGTAATTTTTCTACCAAAAATTGAATAGTTTAATTTTTAATTCAAAAAATGAATGTTCGGCCGAGAAGATGAATTTTTAACTATAATAATGAATCTTTAAAAAAAAGAGATGAACTTTTAATCAAGTAGTTTTATTTTCAATCAAAAAGATGAATTTTCAACTGAAATTATGAATATTTAACAGTTATACTTGAATTGTCGAACAAGAATGTTAATTTTCTACCAAAAAATACGAATTTTTCACAAAATACATGAATTTTCAACGAAATAGCTAAATTATCAACTAGAAAAGATAAATTTTCAATCAAGTAATTGAATTTTTGACTAAATAAGATCAATTTTCAACCAAAAATTGAATAGTTAAATTTTCAGTTTCAAACATGAATTTCCAATAAAACTGTTGAATTTTCAACTGAAATGATGATAATTTTTCAACCCAAAATTGAATAGTTAAATTTGTGGATGAAAAAATGAATGTTCAATCATAGGAATGAATTTTTAATTATAATGATAGAATATTCATCTGGAATTTTCATTTTCAGTTAAAACAAAATTATTAATTAAGATGAATATTTAACACAAAAAAAACTAATTTTTGACAAAAGAGTGAAAAAAACATTCAATTAAATTTTCGTTTCAAAAAGATGAATTTTCAATCATGAAGATTAACATTTTCTACCAAAAAGAATAGATTTCCAACAAAAGGCATAGGTTTATGACCCAATAGATGAATTTTCAATTAAAAATAATAAAATTTCGGGCAAAAATAGAATACTTAAATTATAATTTATAACAATTATGTCCTAGTCTCTCTATCCAAATGAATCCTCCGCTTATCCACGTCTATTCTTTTCTATCCATTAGGCGATCCAAAATCTTGACTATCTTTTTCAATCCCTGTCTTCCTATGCAATTAAATCTTTTTCTATCTCTTCTGTAATATAGATCACCCCTATCCTTTCGTATCCTAGTTTTTCTGTCCAAATGTATCCTCAGCCTAGCGACGTCTACCCTTTTTAATCCGTTATGCAATCCGAAATCGTATCTTTTTGAATCCATGTGTTCCTATCTAAGTGAATCATTTTCTATCTTTTCTCAAATATAAGTCAGCCCTATCCTTTTGAATCGCAGTCGTTCTATCCAAATTTATCCTCAGCCTATCCACGTGTATTCTTTTCTATCCACCGGCAATCCATAATCTTGTCTTATCTTTCTCAAACCTCGTCTTCAAAAACTGACTAAAAAGTGATTTGAAAAATACATTGAGTGTATAAACTTTGAAGCAAAAAAAAATTATCATTTAAATTTGAGAAACTTTTAACTTAAAGAAATTTAAATAGAAAACTTATAACAAGTTGCGAAAATTTCCAAGATTACGATTTAAGAAAGAAACTTCTAATCGCGGGAAATTTGCGCATTATCATTGGTGAAGTAACGAACCAATAGAAATTCATCAGCCATTTTGCTGATCTATGTCAAACATGGCGGACTTAACGTAAATAATACGTTGGTGATCGGACGTTTAAGTTTAAAAAACAGTGGAAAATGTGTGTTTAGTGAATCGCAAATTACCTCAGATTACATTCTGGAGGGTTCCAGCTTCTACAATCTCTGAGTAATTCTAGTTTCAAGTTTATTGTGAGAGTTCGGTCATTAGCAAAACACAAATTATTTTGCTAGATGTTTGTTATTGTTGTGCTTAAAGCGCGCCAACGCCAAGGGGAGCCTCGAAAAGATAAATTTTATAAAACCCGTCTGCGATCATAAATTCTGATAATATAGAATTTAGTTTTGGCTTATTTTGATGTTAATGCAAGAAATAAGTGCACTGCAGAAATATAAGCTCCGGTTCGAAGTGAAATGTCAGCTGACAAAAGTGAGGTTATGAAACGACTTACAGAAAAAGGTAATTACAGATATTTATATATATATATAATATATATTAAAAATTAAATGCATGAAAAATACGAAAGAACTCGATTTTATTTTAGATTGCATCGAGTTTCACGAGTGCTGATTTCTATCGTTCCTAAAATTCATAAATCCGTAAGCAAAGAGTTGTGGATTCATGGTTGTGGAGGTTCTAAATCCCTGGGTCAGGATTTCATCAGGCTCGTTCATTTAAGGTATGTTCTTTGCTATTTATAATTAAAATTGTATATATTTATTTATGAAATGCTTAAAATTAAAAGGTTCAAAATTGAACATTTTCATCTTAAAAAGTTATTCTTTCAATTATATCCAGCGTGGCCGCTAAACCAGAAAACCGAGAATTTTTTGAGGCCTGGAAATGACATTGAATTTGTTTACCGGGAATTTTACAAATTTGTACAAGCAGATTTTTTTAAATAAGTTCAATCGCGAACTTTTTCAATTATTAAATTATTTAGTTTACAATGCGTATTTCTAAAATATTTTACTTTACAATTTTTCCTAGAAGTGAACCACTCCGATATTCCTCGTACACTCTCGAAATATTCCCATATATTCTATTTTAGAGTGTGAAATTTAATTATTTTATTTTTTTATTAAGAGAGGTTTTTTTCAATGGTGTAGTCGAGGCCTGTCTTAAAGGCGCATTTTACGTTTATAAATTATATTAAATGGAAGTAACGGAGTTAGCGTATTGAATTCAATACGAAACACTTTAAATTCTTAAGATATCAAGCCTAAATCTATTGCATTTTCATCCAGAAAATGTTTTTTACCCAAAGAGATGAATTTTCAATACAAAATGATGAATTTTCAACCAAACATTATAACCATTAGTAACCAAATAGATGAACTTTCCAGTAAAAGAGACGACTTTTCAACAACAAAAAATAGTTAAAGATTCAACCAAGTAGTAAAATTTTCAAACCAAGAAGGTGATTTTTTTCGAAGAAAATTGAAATTTTAACAAAATACTAAAAGTTTGCAAAACTGAATAAGATTTTCAACGAAATAGTTGATCTTTTAACCAAATAGTTGAATTTTCAGCATACAAAGATGCATTTTCAATAAAATGGTCAAATTTTCAAACAGAAATGTCAAACATTCAATCAGATATTTGAATTTTCAGGACATTTAAGACAATTTTTTAGAAGTCAGTTGAATTTTTGTCAAAAAAGTGTATTTTCAATTGATATACAGGGTAAAGTTTAACCAAAAATGGAATTGTTAGCTTCTTAGATACAAACTCTGATAAAAAACAAAATAACTGTAAACATAAAAACTTAATTTTCTTAAAAATTATTAAATTTTTAACAAAACACATGAATTATCTACAAAATTATTTAATTCTAAAGCCAAAAAGACGAATTATCTACAAAAAATTGAATTTTCAACCAAATGGTTCAATTTTGTACTAACTTGTTAAATTTTAAAGCCAAAAAGATTAATTTTCTACAATATAGTAGAATTTTTATCATAAAAGTTAATTTCAAAGCAAATAGTTAGATTTTTCACTATAATTATGAATCCTCAATTTAAAAAATTATGTTTCTTACAAAGTACTTTAACTTAAGTCAAATAACCGACTTTTCAACAACAGAAAAAGAATTCTCAGTGAAGCATGTAGCCCTTGATACTTCAACCAAACAATTGTTTGTTTTTTTTTTCAATCAAAAAGGATACATTCTCGAACAAAAATTTTTAATTTCTACCAAGAAAGACGAATTTTCAACAAAATACATCAATGTTGATGCAAAAAGTTGAACTTCCAACAAAAAAAAGATACATTTTTAACTGAAAAAGATACATTTTTAACCAGGAATGAAGCAGTTTAATTGTCAGTTTAAAAAATTTATTTTAAACCAAACTTGAAACAAATTTTCATCAAAATACATAGTTAAATTTGCAACCAAAGAGATGAACCTTCATATAAAAAATTAGAGTCTTAATTCCCAGTTTAGAAATATAAAAAATTGTATATCTGAATAAACGTCATTAATATTCCTATCAATGGTTTACAGAAATGTTTAAAAAAAACACAGGAAATCAATGTCACAAACGTTTTACCACCTGAGGTTCATAATTAAAGGCTTCTTACACGTACGTACGTTAGGAGTTAGAAAGGAAACAACTATTTTGACAAATAATTCACACCTTTGGCAAATTCTAAAAAAATCGGTTTAAAATATTGAAACATGTCTGAGGAACTTTTTGTAGAGAGAATAACTTTCCTTTTGGGGGTTTTCCCGGTATAAGTTTCGAAAAAAACCGACAAATTTCAGATAAACGACTACCGTTTTCTGAATTTTCAAGCTTTTTGATATTTCTTTGTCCATTTTTGACAATTTGAAAAACCTCTCACAAGAATCAACAAGGATAAGTTAATTATTATCTTTATTATTTTAAAGAATACTAGATTTTCAAGAAAATTTTGTTTGTATTTTTTGGCACTCGATTCTGAAACTTTTTTTAGTCTTGAAGAACGCATATACCAAGCTTAATGCCTTTTTAATCATTTGAGCATTACAAATTTGGCCATTTTTTCATTTCAAATTTTTAATTTAGTTTAGGGGAAGAATTATTTATTTGCAAATTTTTATCAGTTGGAAGAGGGAAATTTTATATTTTTAACTTTTTTATGGAGTTGGAAGAGAGGAAATTTGGGTCTTCAATTTTTCCTGCATCGGAAGTGGGAAGTTTTTTATTTAATTTTTCTAATTTTAGAGAGCTGGAATGGACAATACTTGGTTTATTTTTTTCTGAACTAGAGGAGGAGTTTTAAAAAGTTTTGTAAATTTGAAGAGAAACCCTTTTATTTTTAGGATTGTCATTTAGTTAGGGAGAAGAAAGTTTTGATTATTAATATTAATTATTTTTCTGGATTGGAAGAAGCCAGAATTTACTTACACATATTCTTTGTAAGTGGTTGGGGGGCAAATTTGGTATTTTTTTATTCAGGTATAAAGTGGAAATTTTTTCTTTTCAGTTTTGTACTGAATTTGAAGAAAGACATGTCATATGTTATATTCATGTAATTTTATATTTTTAACATTTTTATTAATATGAGTTGAAAGTTAGAATTAAATTTAATTTAGAGCATTGATCATGATGGTGTTTATTCATATTTTTCACCAGAAATGTTTGAACATCTTTGATACGTTTAAATTACTGAGCGTTCGACTTAAAAAATTGAGAAAAAGTATTTGTTGAGCTTCAGTTGTTACACTTTAAAATTCGTAAGGGTTCTACTTAGAGTGCTTCAATTTTATTTTCAGTTTAAATTATTTCATATGAAAAAAAACAGCTCTAAGAGTTCGCATTTTTTAATTTCAATGACCGTAAAAAAAATGTCTTATGTCGTGCAAAAACCGGGAATTTTGAAATTTGTGAAAGTTGATTCAAATGAAATTTTGTTTTTGATTACAGGTCTTTCTCATTCAACTAACAATTTGAGACCAAATTTGTCAATATTGGACCTTACAATTCATATCCTTATAGAGAAAGGAATTATAAATTTGATTGTATTTAATATATCATGATATTTAAAAAACTATTGAATTTATAATTTCTTACTTAACAGATTAAAAAAAATGTTTTGATCTTAGTTACAACCTACAGTAAACATTTGAATTGGCAGGCTCAATATTGATAAGTTCGATTTTGTAAGGAAATAATTGGCAAATAATTATATCTACTTGAATTTTCGCGCTTTAAACATTTTAATTTGACTAAAAAGGGCATTTTAAAAATACGGTTATAGTTATATTTTCCAAAAATTTTGTAATTATAAATTAATTAAACAGAAAACCATTTTTTTTTTTCAAAACATTTTGCATTGACATTATTGATTTTCTACCTGTAAGGTTGTTTTTATACCTGGGAGAAACATGTGTAACGGTCAGGAAAAATGAAACATTGGCCAGGGAAATTCTGTGAATTTCGAAATTGGAATTTTGTAGCAACCCTGGCAATGATTGTACCTATTTGTTAGTTACAGGTTATAGCATTATTTAATTCTTAGACAATTAAGCTTTAGGCAATCTTCATATTTTTATTCAATATAGTTAATTACTTCTTATTATTAGATTTAATGCTTTCACGATGGTTCATTATAATAAATTAAAAATTTAAAGCTTTTTCGAGTTTCAATCGTGTATAAAACTACGGATCTTGCCAACATTCGTAGTTTTGCACACGATTGAAACCCGAAAAAGCTTTAAATTTTTAATTAATTACTTCTTAATTGAACTATATCGACAAATCTCAATTATAAAAATGTATTTATAACAATTCGATGTTTCGACAGATTGAATTGACTCTGTTCAAGAAATTGGTCCGGAGTGTATGCATCGGCACCAATTCTGATAGAGTATTAAACCTGAAATAAAAGATCCTATTGGCGACTATCACGCGTTTTTATCTTCAAAAATCCACCGCTTTTCTTTAACCAATGTCCAAGATTCACATTCAAAATTTGACTTTTACTTAGCGAACTTGATTTAGTGCATAATTATGTTTTGAAAAATGTATAACTTACTGGATGAGCTCCCCTGTGAAAACGGGTTGAAGATCGAATTCTTCTTCCTTTACAAAGCACATTTACACTTTATATGATGTAGTTAAACACAGATGTACTGCCGTGAGAAATAGGTCAGCATTATGACAGAATCTTAAGGAATCGATTTTTGAGTTTCCATGTGATAATGGATAAAGAAATCTTATTCTTAGTTCTACATAAGTATCATACATAGATATCCTCCTGGACATTCCCTAAAGGATTGGTTCTATATTGATCTGGCACCTAGATTTTGATCTTTCAGTAGTTCGGAGCTTGTTATACGAAGCCGCAGGCACGTCACAAAAGCACCTGTCCCGTGCGATGCTAATAGCAGAGCAGAGTAATTTCCCTCCAAGCAATTATCGAAATTCCTTCGATTTGCACTCGCTTCATGTAATAACTACATGCTTTCGGTTTTCCCCTTTCGGTCAGGAATTTATGAGAAGTCATTCAGTTGCGTCATATCAATATTTTTCTCTTATTCTGAAATAATATTATAATTGTTTTAAATTTTACAAATATTATGAACTGCTTCAGGGTAGCTATGGCAGAATCAGACCAAAATCAAAAACTGATTGCAGCAGTTCAAAGAGGAGATGTCATACAAGTCAGGCTTCTAACAAAGACTCTGGGTACAGACTCCTTGCGAACGTGGACACCTGGTCCTCATTTACTCTGCGAATCTCTCCGAAAAAAACAGCTGGAAATCGCCAAACTCTTAATAAACCACGGATGTTCACTTGGAACAAGAGTACGTGGCA
This sequence comes from Andricus quercusramuli, assembly GCA_932178445.1. NCBI lineage: Eukaryota > Metazoa > Arthropoda > Insecta > Hymenoptera > Cynipidae > Andricus > Andricus quercusramuli. The sequence goes on from CAKNXH010000108.1 coordinate 322,057, forward strand.
ATAATGCTCTTCACGTAGCCGTTATGCATGGAGACTTCGAAATAGTCAAGATGATAACAAGTAAAGGTTATTCTTCAAAAGAACGAAATAATAAAGGGATGAATGCACTCCACCTCTTTTCCCAAAGATATCCTGTCGACCAAGAATGCCCTCAAATTCTCAGACTTCTTCTTCAGGGCAAAATCAACATCAATAAAATGAAACACTTTAGATATGGCTTTTCGCCACTTCACTTTGCAGCAAAGTGTGGTAATGCGGAGATGATTTCCCTTTTGCGGGACGTAAACTGCGGCATAAATGTCAGGGCCCGTGAAGGTCGTACTCCTCTTCACATTGCAGCTTTGAATGGACGAGCAATAGCTGTGCATACTCTTCTGATACACGGTGCAAATCACACATTGACTGATAATGAAAATAAAACGCCACTTTGCTTGGCAGTCGAAAGACAAGACGTGCCAACAATACAAGCCTTTCTGAAAAACAGGATAAGACTGGAAAATGATGCGTTGCTTATCTATTGTGCTATTCGAACAATGAATAAAGCGATTGTTGAAATGTTGTTGAAGAACGGTGCCAGTCCACACAAATGTCCGTCAAAAACGGGCGAAATTCCGATCATAATAGCCACCGAAAAAGGATCTATAGAGATTGTTTCTCTCTTATTACAGTATGGTGCGAACCCAAACCTGAGACAAATTCGAAAATCAGGTTTTAATAGATACAAATATTCAGGGCATACGGCGCTTCACATTGCAGCGGAAAAGGAAAAAGTCGAAATCTTACAACTTCTTTTACAGTATGGTGCAAAACCTGAAATTGTCGACGAAAACGGAAGAACTCCACTCCATTTGGCAATGAAAAATAAAGCATTGCCTATAATTGCTGCCCTGTTGAATAGCGGATGCGAAGTTTCATCTTCATTTATACCAGAAGAACCACATGGATACACGCCCCTACATACTGCGGTTGCAGTCGATAACGAGGACATTGTAACTCTGTTTTTAAATGCAGGCATCCCGGTCAATTCTCCTACGAAAACTGGATATACTTCTCTTCATGTAGCCGTTCAAGAAGGAAACACAGGAATGGTGAAGCTTTTATTGAAGCACAATGCCGATCCTAGTGCTCAAGGTCCGTCTTCTATAGAAACTCCCTTGTTTTTTGCAGCTGAAGTAGGTAGCTGCGAAATTGTGGACATCATATCTGAAATTTCTTCCAGTCGGACCGCAGAATGGCAAGAAGGCTATTTTTCGTTATATGTGGCTGCATATCATGGACACGAGGATGTCGTCAAAAAACTTTTAGAAAAAGGAGTGAATCCGAATGCGAATATCCAAAATTATCTGACTCCTCTACAAGCAGCTGTACAACAAGGTCATGGAAATATCGTCAAGATTCTTTTGGAAAACGAAGCAGAAGTAAATCGAAAAAGAAATGAGGGAAATGATCGATTTTCCACTCCTCTTATTGCTGCTTGTCACTCCGGACACGAGGCCATCGTCGAAACACTTCTGAATCAAGGAGCTGATGTGAACGTGAAAATTGTTTCGAAACCCAACCAAGTGAAATCTGAAGTCGAGTGTCTTTTAACTTATGGATACTACTCTTTCGCAGAGGTTCTTTCACAAAGATTTAAAATTGGATACACACCGCTTCACTATGCTGCTGCAAATTGTAAAAAGGAAGTTGTCGATATGATTCTAAAACGAGGAGCAGATGTCAATGCTAAAGCTGAAGATAATTCAACGCCACTTTATGTTGCTGTAAAAAAGCAACACGAAGACCTTGTTTCTTATCTCCTAGAATCTGGCGCGTCTACAGATGACGCCAAGGATGTACTCTTGAAAGCAATCCTGTTAAAAAATGCGAATATTGTGAAGCTGCTGCTCAAATACAAAATGCCAATTAATTTCACCTTTAGTTTTAAAGAGATGGTTGATTTTGATCATGCCCACATGGATTATAAGTTTTATTGTTATGAAGGCGGTTATACACCGCTACATCTTGCTGTGATTGTGCGCAATCTAGAGATCGTTGAAGCTCTTTTGAAAGAAGGTTCAATAGTAGATACATGTTCTGAAGTAGAATTGCCCCTTCACTTAGCCGTTGAGAGAAATGATGAAGAAATCATATCGAAACTTATTGAGTACGGAGCCTGCATTGATTCCAAATGTTCTCTAGGGCTAACGCCCCTTTGTCATGCCGTCGCTAAGTTCAAAACTAAAGCCTTTAAATTACTTGTGAAGGTGGGAGCATCGTTAAGTGTGAAAACTAGCAAAGGACAGTCATTACTACACTATGCTATCGATGAAAACAAAGAAGGTATTTATGACATGAAGGATCATATGATCAGGCTGACCTTGGAATGCGGATCAGCCGTAAACTCAAAAGACCCATCCAATATTTCAGCATTCGAAAAAATTTTGCGCAGCAGAGAGTCTGCGTATTTTGATGAAGAATATTACAGAGAATACGAAGAGAGAGAGATCACGGGAATGTTCTACGATCATGAGCAATTGCTGAAACTTTTCTTTGAAGAAGGTTTCGACTGGAACACTCGAATTGGTGGATCTGCACAAACTATTTTCCAGTTTTCAGCTGAAACAGTAAATGCGGAAGTTGTAAAATTGCTGTTACAACACAATGTTGATGTTAATTTTCTGGACAGCACCGCTTTCCATTATGCCGTAGAAAAAGCTAGTCTCCTTCTGAGTAATATACGGGAAGAATACAGTAGCGGAGACGAGGAAGAAGATGAAAATCCTATAATTCGAGGCTTGCATTCAGATGTTGTTTGTGATGATTTTTTAATTGGCAGGTATAGCGAGCGTACTGCCCTAAGGATGTACATGGAGTATCAACAAGCTGCAGAACTTGCGCGTAGTGTAACGAGAGCTTTAGCTAGAATGCAAGCTTCCGGTGAAGATTTAAATCTAGAAATTCTTTCTTTGGTCAAAAATGAGTTCGTCCAATATTATTATAATCGATGCAACGAAGAACTGGAAAAACTTAAGCAGAGCAAGATTACCAAGCACGTTACGTATTTCGATATTTTGATTGCGAATGAGAACAGATTAGCTGATTATGCTAATAATGAAAATATTATCGAGGATTTTGAATCCGAAAATCTGAAAGAGTTTCCGTTATACGAGGAAGAATTAAAAGCTCGATTTGAAAGAGGCGTGACTAGAAAAAATGTTTTTGAAATGAGCATAACGATTTTAAACAAAATCTTCAAAATGAAAGTCCCGTATCTTGTAATTTACGAAATATTCAAATATCTCAGATCGGCTGATTTGAAAAATTTGTGCAGGGCGCGAAATCCGCTTATGTTTGTCAGTTCCGATTTGCCTTCAGATACTGAATCAGATTCTGAAATCAACATTCAGGACATTTTCAACTCAAAGATGCAGGGGGCTGATCGAAACTAGTGTTCTAAAGAGTTTAAGGGCTCGGAGAAATTCTCACGAGCATGAGAATATCCTCGACCTCTATGCGCTTTTGAGAATTTAATGAGCATTTTGAATTAGGATTTAAAAAATCGTATTTTCTACTTTCATTAATAATAATAAAATTATTTAAATTTCGCGGGAAAAGGCATCGCTTCAAATTAGAAAGGGTGCTGAAATATCATTTTTTTGTAATGTATTTGTAATGTAAAATGTACGTGTAATGTCGTAATGTCGTAATTTTAGTGATACGATGCGCAGCGCTGCGCTGTCAGTGGCGCGATTCGCAAACGGTAGAAAGTGCAACTTTTTTCTAACTATTTGTAAAAAAACTTGTTTTCCTAAATATGGTTTCAAGTAAAACAAGATCGTTGTTTTCTTACATTATGTTGGCAGTGAAATTGAATAAGAAAATAATTAGTCGATCGATATTACTTGTTGATTTTGCAAACAAATTGTATGAACATATATGCCAAGTGTGCACACTGAAAGTCAAAAAGAAATAATTTTTTCTCTCAATTTGTGCTTAAATGAGGTTGTCAGTGATAGCAGTGACATGATGCGATGCCTATAAATGAATACAGTGACCATTTGTTCACATAAGTTTTTTATAAATCTATCTATCTATCTATATGTCGTTCACGCATCAAGACACTGACAACGCAGCACAGCGCACCGTCTCACTGAAATTACGGTACCTGTGAACCCATGAAGAGTCTCGATAATTTCACCAATCTTCATTAATATCGAATGTCCACTTGCAGATCAGGATGCTGCTTACGTACACTGGTCCTCTGTTTTTAAAAAATGTGCAAAAAGTAATATTTACTGATGAAATCCATTTATTTTTAGCGTTTTATAGTATTAAATAGAATTTTGGTTGATTTAAATTAGAATAAAAGGAAGAAAATTGGCGTCAGGATTACTGGCATGTTTATACCTTCACCGGTTGCAATGTACTTGGCATTAGAAACATTTTTTTCATACCAATTCCATACGAAATGAGATATCGTGCTGAAACTTTAGGAAAATGAATATAAGGACAATTACAAAAAAAAAAAAAAGATTTTTCTTTGTAATTGAAGGGTAGAAATGCAAAAGGAGTCAAGCGCCATTTTTCACTTTTTTCAGGAGAAACTAAAAATATGTTGTAAATTCAGCGGGACCATTTAAGAAAAAAATAAGAAAGTGCTTTAGAGATACTTTCATGCTCTGTCGAACTAAAAAAAGTTTGCTCACGAAAAGCTATCCGGTTTCGAGAAATTGAATGAAACAGGTCACGTTTCGAGGTTAAATTTTGGGTCCGTATCGACTTTAAACATCTTTCAACATTCATTGTGGATTCAATTTGTAGTTTGAAAAAAAAATTTGAATTCTAGCTATTGAATGGACGAATTGATTTCCAAAAAGTTTGTTTAAAAAAAATCATGCAGTTTCGCGAAATTTGAAAATCCAATTATGCCTTCGAAATGGCGTAAAACTGACATTTGAACTTCAAAATAATGACGATAGCAATATTAATTTTGCATATTTCCAAAAAATGAGGAATTGGGTTTCAGTTTATTCAGTGCTGAACGGAAGGGTAACCCAATAGTAATTAAAAATAATTAGCCAGTGTCGAGAAAAATGAAATTTGGTTTTTTACTTTGTGGTTAGAAAAGCTTCTCGGACTGTGAACACAAGAACACAAATTTTGAAAAATGTTGCCCCAAAAAAATCCTTTGGCAGGCTTGTGTAATAGAATTTATCTGATTTTTTGAGCTAATAAACCCGATTTCGAAAATTTGGCGCTTGACTCCTTTTGCATTTCTACCCTTCAATTATAAAAATGTTTTATCATGTTTATTATTTATTTCTTAATTAATTCTTTTACTAGTTCCTTATTTCCTTTTTACAAACTGTCAGTTCAGTATCTCATTTCGTGTGACATTGGTATGGTCCTAAAAAAATGTCGGTGAGGTGGGAATCTGATGAGTGTCACATTCCCTTAACATTTTAATTTAATATTTATGTGCATGTGTATGATAATTTAATTGATAAGTAGTAAAAAATAGTGAATATATATATATATATATATATATATATATATATATGATTGTATTAAAATTGTTATTATTTAATAAAGTTACTATTTTTGATCAAAATCGTATTCACATTATTTGTTTATAAGTATTATCAGTAGTAGTATTATCATTAGATAAATTTCCATTCTTGTTTTATTAATAATACTATAAAATAATTAATCAGTTAATAATTTAAATTACTTATTATTAAATTTATTACTATTATTAACATTATCGAATGAAAATATTCTTGCAAAATTTCTGATAAAAATATTTAGGGCACATTTCTGATAAAATCTGATAAAACACTAGTGGGACAATTCTGATAAGATCTGATAGAACTATATTTGGACAAATTTTCGGAAAGAAACTGAAATATTCGGATGCAGATTTCGGAAAGATTCTGATAAAATCTGAAAAGAATTTTTTCCCGACTGCTTCAGAATCTATCAGAAATTTCCTTTCAGAATCTTGCCGATTTTTTTAGCAGGGGGGGTTGCTACAATATTCCAATTTCTAAATTCTTCTAGGTATAGAAGATTAATAATGTGAATGCAAAATAAATTTTGTTTCTAAATATATTTGAAACACTTCTTAGTTGTGTTTTCAATTCAAAAAGATAAATTTCCAACCAAAGAAATGAATTTTTAACTAAAATGATGAATCTTCAAACATAAATATGAATTTTTAACCAAATAGACAGTTGAATTTTCAACCCAAAAGATTATTTTTCTACCAAAGAAGAATCATTTTCAACCACTTTCATGAATTTTCATCTATACAATTTAATTTTCAACCAGCATTAAAAAAGTTAAAATGTCAGAAAAATAAATGTTCAACCAAAAAGAGAACGAATTTTCAAAAAAATATTTTTTCAACCAAAAAAGAAGAATTAAATTTTCAGTTAAGACAATCAATTTTCAACCAGAAAAATAAATTTTTAACAAAATAATTCAATTTTAAACCAAAAAAGATAAATTTACAAACCAAAAATATAATAATTAAATGACATCTTTGCTGTTTTTTCGAAAGACTTGGTTTTTAATTGACCCAAGTATATAAGTGTAAAGAAGATTTTTTTATTGGCATAAGGGTCGATAATGTATATTTGTTTTGTGTTTTACAATTAATTTTTCAAAAAGATATCTTTTTTTAAGTAAATTAAAGTTAAATTTTCTATGTCTCGTCCCGGACTAACGCACTAGACTCGTCAGTAAGGTTATGTGAATCAGTCCTACCTTATACATTTTAATTGATCTAAATTCATTATAATGTATGTTTTAAAAAAAAAATCCGTTCATAAGTTATAATATTTCAATTTGCAGTTAGAAAAGTAAATTAAAAAAAAAACGATTTTTCAGCAAAATTAATTAATTTTCAAATAAAAATATGAATTTCTAATCGAAAATATAATAGTTATATCTTCAGTTAAAAAATTAGTTTTCAACTAAAAAAAAAAACGTATTTTCAACCAAAGAAATTATTTTTCAATCGCCAGGATGAATTTTCAACCAAAAATATCAAATTTTGTCCAAATAGTGAATTTTTCAATCCAAAAGATGAATTTTCTATCAACAACAAAAAAACGAATTTTCAACTAAACCTTTTTTTCAATGAAAGAAATGAATTCTTAATAAAAATAGAATAGTTGAATTTCTTACTAAACTGATAATTTTTTAACGAAAAAGATTACATTTCTATCTATCAGAAAATGTAAATTTTCTATCAAAAATGCAATAGCTAAAGTGAATTTTCAAACAAAATGATGAATCTTTAACTAAAAAAAAAAATAATTTTCAACCAAATACATGAATTTCAAACAAAAAAGATAAATTTGCTATCATAAATGAAGTAGGATAATTTTCAGTTAGTAAAATAAATTTCCACACAAAAAACAAACAAATTTTCAACCAAAGAAATTATTTTTCAACCCAAAAAATGAAATTTAAACTAGAGAGTACTCTTTTGCCAAAAAAGACGGATTTTCAACAAAATAGTTAAATTTTCACTGAAAACAGATTATTTTTCAACTAAAAATGAATAGTATAATTTTCAGTAAAAAAATTAATTTTCAATTAAATTATATCAAATTTTCCAGAAATAGTATAATTTGCAACCAAGAAGATCATTTTTCAAATTTTAAACCAATAAGATGCACTTTTAACAAAGTACATGAATTTTCAACAAAATATTTGAATTTTTGAAGGAATTTTCATCCTAAAAGATAAATTCGTCATCAAAAAGATTAAATATTCCCCTACAAAATTCGAGTTTTCAATAAAATACAGGAATTTTATACCAGATATTTGAATTTTCAACTTAAAAAGATTAATTTTGAGCCAAACATGTACAAGTTAAATTTTCAGTTAAAACAATGAACTCTCATCTAGGAAACATAATTTTCAACAAAATAGTTACATTTTTAACAATAGAAGGAGGTTTCCACCAAAATGATGAAACTTCAACCAAATAAATGACTTTTTAACAAAGTAGTTCAACTTCCAAGTAAGTAGTTGAATTTTCTACCAAAAAAAGATGAATTCTCAATGAAAAACGTGATATATTATATTTCAACCACAAAACTTGTTTCAATTTTATACCAAAATTAGTGGAATTCAATAAACAAAGATGAATTTTCAAAAAAAGTCGTTTAAATTCTTAACCAAAACAGATTAATTTTCAACCAAATATTTGCGATTTTCAAGCATAATAATAAAATTAATTTCAAGTTTAATTTACCGAAAATTCCCTAGCTCTGCGAGGTTTTCCCGAACTGATCCGAAAAAAGTTTTACATTTCGTCCCATCGAAATCGGTTAAAAATTAATTCGACTCAATCCGATTCAATCCTAGTCAATCCGAACCAAATTTCCAATCCGAATCAATCCGAACTCGGATTGACTTAAACCGATTTTCAATCCGAATGAATCAAATTCAATCCGATCTCGGGTTCATTCAGATTGAAAATCGGTTTAGGTCAATCCGAGTTCCGATTGATTTGGATTCTTTTGAACTGAAAATTTGGTTTGGATTGGAAGTTTGGATTGAACCGCATTGAGTCGGATTAATTTTCAACCGATTTGGGTCGAACGAAATGTAGAGATTTTTTCGGATTGGTTCTCCAATGGAACTTTTACCATGAAAAAGAACGAATTTCTAACAAAACAGTTGAATTTTTTAAGTGAAATTTGAATTTAACAAAATAGTTTAATTTTCAACAAATTCATTAAACTCTCAACCAAATAGTTGGCATTAGAACAAATTGCCGCATTTTGAACCTATAGGTTAAGAATTTGGTTAAAGTTTAACTACTCGGTCGAGACTTCAATTATTTTGTTGAAAATTGAACTGTTTTATTAAAAATTCGTTCTTCTTTTTAGTTAAAAAATTATTTGTTCTGCTGAAAATATAATGATTCCATTTTTGGGTTTTCTATATAAAATTCCAAACACAAAATTTATAAGCTTTTTAAGCATTTTGAAAGGTTTTATATGAATAAAGAATTCGTAAGAAAATTCTGAGAAAAGCTAACAGTATATTTTTCTAGTTAATTTTAAAATAATATTTTTTTAAATTTCCAAAATTTTCAAAAAAGAATCAGGATGATTTTAAGGTACTTTTTTCATTTTTGCAGGATTTTCAAAAAATTGTAGGAAAAATTTTAGTTGCTTAAAATGATATAATTTTGAAAAATTTGTAGGTTTTTTGATTAATTCTAAATTTCGCAACATTCAAAATGATAGCGTGGATTTCTGTTTTTCAATTCTTGAAAAAACTTGTACTTTCCTGTAATTTCGCTTGTAATTTATTGTATTTAATTGCAGATTGCTGTAAAAATAGTTTTAGGTTTCTGCAATTTTTTGTAAAAAGTTTTCCACCAGGGAAATGAATCTTCTTGATTGAAAATCACCCTATTGTTTAAAAATACATAATTTTATTTGAAAATTCATCTGTTTGGTTAGAAATGTACTTATTTTGTTAAAAATTCGTCTTTTTCAGTTGAAGATTCCCCTGTCTACTGTTTTTTGTATTAATTTTTTTTTTAGTTAGAAAAATTCAACCATTTTGTTAAAAGTTCAACTATTATCCTGATGATTTATAATTTCTGTGGAAAATTCGTGTTTTTTGTAAAGAATCTTTGTTTTCGGTTACTTTTTTTGACACATTATTGTTACTTTCCGGTTACTTTTTTGAGCAAATTATGGTTACTATTTTACTATTTTTTCAAGATTCAGCAGCTTGAGAAAAATTGGAATTAAAAACAATTCTCGTAATTTAAATAAATAATTATTGAAAAATGCACAAGAATGTATATGAATTGTACAACTTCTGATTTCAGACTTCTGAAATTCATTGTCTTGTGAAATATAAGTTATTCTTTGGAAGTCAAAGAAAATAAACTGTTATTTAAAAAAAATATGTGTTATAAATTTGTTTCTTATTTTAAATGAGAAGTTATACAATTTATATACATTCTTGTGCATTTCCAATAATTATTTATTTAAATTAAAAGAATTGTTTTCAAATCTAATTTTGAATTGCGCGCCAACTGCTGCCAACCAGTGCGCGGCCCGAACGCAAGCGCAGTAGCAAAAGGCGCCAACATTGGCGTCTTTGCCTTGAGAGAGAAACTTTGTGCGCATAGCCACAAATCCAGTCAATCCAGTCGTAAAAGTCGTAAAGCGGTCGCAAAGAGGAAATATTTGATAAAACTTGACTAATTATATATGTCTTGTGATAAATTTAAATTAAATCGGCCTTACTTTTTCTTTTCGCATTTATTTTTCGTAATTTTCTGTAGAAATTAGCTTCGGTTTGAAGTAAATATAAGTAAAGTTGGTGAAATGTGAGCTGACAACAAAAGTGAGGTTAAGAAACCACTGAATCTTACAGAAAAACGTAAGTGTTTCTTATAATATATATTTATGTTAATTGAAAAACATTTTTCCAATTTCACAAACCTGTTTCGCATTATAAAATAAATTCTTGAATTATATAAATATGATGTACAGAAATTTCTGTTTTATTTCTACATACTTTTGTTCTTAAATATAATTGTTTGGTCGTCAACAGTTATTAAAAGTTTGATTGTTTATAGCTTAAAATTAACAATATGAGTGCATTATTTTTACAGTGAAGCTTGGATCAATCTTCATCATTTCAATTTTAGAGTGGAACATTTTATTCCTTGGAAAAATGTGTTTAAAAATATTTTTACTCATTGGTAGCTTATTTAATAATGATTGCGTGATATATTAAGTATCTATAGATATACTTATCAGAGGAAAGTTCTAGGGAATGTTATTGGTCAGAAAAAGTAAGGGATTTTGAAAAAAAAATCTTGCAAATGTCAGGAAATTTCTGCAAGAGGCACTTCAAAATATAAATATCAATAAGGGTAATAAATTTGAAATGTTTAAATTTCAATTTGAAATTGTTTTATTTCGATTATAAAAGTTTCTATGATAAAAATGTTATATGGTAAGATTAAGATTCTGGAATTTGAATATTAATTGTCAGGGAAAAATGAGGGAATTTTGAAAATGAAGTTTTGAGGCTCCTTTGGTATACTATTCTTTTCGTAAATTGATTGATTTATTATTATTTAAACAATGTTGATAAACAATTTAAGAGTTTGACCCTTTTTTAACGAGTGTTCAATTTGTTTGCGGAATCAATAAAAAATGTTTTTCAAATAACTCTTTCCTGTATATGATACTTTGAAAATTTACAATAATTATTATTATTTATTCAACCAATTTTTATAAGAATATTCAGAGTTTGGCTATTTTTCAAGGACCAGGCTCAATTTTAACAGAATTAAATAAGAATATATTTCAGATGACTTTTTTTCTATATTGTTCTGCAAATTTAAAAGATTTATTAATTATTTGAACAATTTTCATTGAAAAATTAAGAATTTGGCTATTTCTGAAATAATAGGCCCAATTCGTTTCCAGAATCAACAAAGAATGTATTTCCAATACTATTTTCTACGGTACTTTGCACATTCACAATAATTATTAATTATTTGAATAGTTTTCATAAACATATTCAGAGTTTGGGTATTTTTCAAGAAATAGGCACAATTTGTGTACGGAGGCGCCTAAGAATATCTTTCTGATTACTCTTTTCTATTTTGCTTCATAAATTTACAAGAACTAATAATTATTTAAATAATTTTGATTAAAAAATCAAGAGTTTGGCTATTTTTCAATGAATAGGCTCAATTGTTTACAGGATTAGGTAAGAATATCTTTCTGATTATTTTTTTATATAATGATCTACAAATTTCAAAGGATTAACTATTATCTGAATTGGAAATATTTATTAATTATTAAACAAAATTTCATAAACACATTCAGAATAATTTGTTTGCGGAGTCAACTAAGATTGTCTTTCTGATGACTCTATTCTATGTTGCTTCGTCAAATTTAAAAGAATTAATAATTACTTAAACAATTTACATAAACAAATTATCAGATCGGAGGCAACTAAGCATTTTTTTCGAGGACTATTTCCTATGATACTTCGCAAATTTATAATAATTATTAATCATTTAAACAATTTTCCTAAACATATTCAGAGTTTGTCTGTTGAAAATGCAAATGTTTTACCGTTCAATTTTTTGTAATGATTTCTAAAAATCTTTTTTGATCAATAATTTGACCATTTGGTTGAGAATTCATCTCTGTAGGTTGAAAGTTCAACTATTTGGTTAAAAGTTCAACTTTTTTGTCGAAAATTAGTTTCTTTTACTTATAAGTTCGGCTGTTTGGTAAAAAATGTAACTACTGTGTTGAAAATTAATTAAAATTTGTTGAAAATTCAACTGTTTTTTTGAAAATTTGTCTATTTCGACAGAAAATTTATCCTTATGGACTGAAAATTCAACTGTCTTCTCAAAAATGCAATTCTTTTGTTGAAAATTCATTTTTGTGGGTTTAAAATTCAATAATATGTTTATTAATTCAACTATTTTGTTAAAAATGTAGTTATTTTATGGAAAATTAAAATATTTTGTTGAAGGTCATATTTTTTTTCGTCGAAAATTTACATGTTTTGTTCAAAATTTGTCCTTTTGGATTGGAAATTCATCTCAAACGGTAGAAAATCCTTATGAAAAATAAGTATTGGTAAGTATTGGATCTAATCCTTTTTTCGCGAATATGTATTGGAAATCCAATACTTTTTCGCGAAAAAAGTACTGGATCCAATACTTACCAATACTTCTTTTCCATAAGGAAAGTCACCTTTTTTATTGAAATAAACAAATAAATTTGAAAATTTTTATCTGAAATTGTTTTATTCCGTTTATAAAAAATTATATTATATAACTGTTACAAGATTGAAATTTTGGTCTGTTTTTTAAGCTGCTGCTAAAGTGCCTTATCTTATATAAATATACGTACCATTAAATTTTTTCCTTGTACTACAGCGAAAGGTATACAATGCTCCATTTGATAATCCCAAGTTGAAGCCCAAATGTGAACTTAATAAAAATATATTGCAAAAAACGTTAATTTTATATGTTTTTGAAAAATTGGAATAACTCTAGAAAAAATGAACATTATTCAAACTTCTTGGACTCATTAGTATTTTTCTAAATTGTTGAGACGTAAATACTTACAAAATTGAAGAAAAAAAACATTGTTAATCATACTTTGATGAATTTTATTGATATTTATAAAAATACTATTGATTTTAATGTTTTAAATCCTGTATTAGATACTGTTATTATTGGAAATTTTGCGACTTTTACACCAATTTTGACCCGTAAGGCAGAATCCTAGCGATTTCGAGGGATTTCAAGATACTTCAATGAATTTCACAAGATTGAAGGATTTTATTAAATCTCCAAGCATTTCAAGGGATTTTAAAGATTTATAGGGATTTCAACTTTTTTTTTTGTCAGCAAATTTTAATGGACTTTAATTCCACAGATTTTAAAGGATTCTAGGAAATTTTAAGGAACTGATTATAGCATATTTAAACAGATTTTAGGAGATTCAAAGAAGTTTGCACATATTTAAATCAAATTTTAAGTTCACTCTAAAGATTTTGAAGGAATTCACAGATTTTTGCTGTGTAAAAATTATTTGCGCAGATTCGCTATTTTTGTATTCTATGTTATGAGATTATAAGTGATCTAAAATGAATCGGTCCTTTGTAGTTGCTCTACTTTTAACATTTATCCCTTAAATATTTTTGTATTATTTATTCCAATGCAAATTTTTCTAAAACACTGAAATTTAACGTTTTTTTAAACAATATTTCGTTATAAAACTGACATTTTGTCTTCGACTGAAATTTACTACATTTTCTTTGTATTGCAATGACCAAATTTTCATGTTGATTTTATAAAAATTAAGGGACTCTAGCAACAGCTGAAGAGCAGGTCGACCTGTCCTAGTGAGCAGTGAAACGAATAGACACTTCGTAAAATTAATAAAGTCTCGTAAATTCAAAATTTTGTGAAATCTTTTAAAATCTCCAGAAGTCTCTGAAGTCTCTTCAAATATCTGAAGTCACTTGTGTAGTCCGTGGGGAGATGTAGAAGCGAGAAATAACAAGAGGACGGATATTCCAGTAATCATAAGTTTATTCAGTTTAAGTTTACACGTTGCTTGCTCGAACCAGACTGACTCGGCCTTTTCTCCCGCTCACTTGCAAGCGCGCTTCGATGGCTGGAAAGGGGAGGGCCTCGCGCAAAATAGCCAATCAGAGCACGAGCTTAAAAATTAATCTTCCCGTTAACGAGTTTCAGAAGGTTCTCGATTCCTGGTGAAAATTCTGTTTCGAGAAGCTTCGAGAACTGTAAATACAAACTATCTCCTACACTTGAATTCATTTGAAGTCACCTGAGTTCTCTTGAAGTCAGTTCTCAGACTTAAGATGGTTATAGTCCAGTATGTCGAATAGGGTGGGCCGAATTACACAAAAGTTTCTAAATCGAATCGTAATAGTGCGGAAAAGTTGCTACTCGTCGCCCTGATCGCAATAAATTTTTGTTTCTAAATCGGACCATATCTCCCGGTCGCACATCGCGTTCAAAGTTTCGAAAAATCGTCAAAAATTGAACACGTTTTGGGATTTTTTCTTAGCAAGTTATAGTAATCGAATTTCGTTCAAAATCGGTATGTGACCTCTTCTAAATATCCTTTGACTAAAAAAAACATTCCCCTTCTCATCCCCCTCTCCCGTAAGGGTGGGGGAGGGGCAAATATCGTAAAAAGGAGCCATTTTATGGTCGTTATTTTCCTCGTGTGAAGTGTGCTGGTGCGATCGGCTAAGGCGTTAAAAGCGTTAAAATATATTATATTTAGAACAGTATTACGTAAATATACATCAGCCGCTATATGATGGGATGGAAGGAGGGGGGGGGGGGAGCCTCAGCGGGGGTTGACCAATGGCCAAGCTAGGTGGGCGGCAGCCAGTTCTAGGAATTCACCTTACCGCTACGCGCGACGTGCCAACCAGACAAGTCGAGACGTGTCGAATTTTAGTATTTTACTGTGCATTTTAGTGTTGATCAGAGAAGGAGTTTGATTGACAGTGACATCGAGGACACTCGGTCAAAAATCTCATTGTCCGTTATTTGGACCGCCTAAAAGTCTGAACAAACAGATCCTTCCTTCACATGCTGATGTTTTGCTGCACTGCCAGCATGTTAGACATTATTTAGCCCTGGCTTCGGCCAGTCCAAAACAGGATGTCAGCTTCTCTGCAGTAGCTAATGTCTTTGCTGATGATATAGAGCCCATTTACACTAAGGCATCTTTGCCAAAGGTCTCTCGCACGAGAATTATACAGCTTACCAAAACTCTTTATGATAAGTATTACTACGTCCGTAACAAGTTAAACAGGGACAAAAAATACCTGGAAACACAAAAAGAGTCTGGTTGGCACGTTGCGCGCAGCAAGAAGGCGAATTCCTAGAACCGACTGCCGCCCACCCAGCTTGGCCATTGGTCAACCTCCGCTGAGGCTCACCTCCCCCTCCCCTCCCATCATATTGCGGCTGATGTATATTCATGTAATACTGTTCTAAATATGATATATTTTAACGCCTTAGCCAATCGCACCAGCACACTTCACACGAGGAAAATAACGACCTTAAAATGGCTCCTTTTTACGATATTTGCCCCTCCCCCACCCTTACAGGAGAGGGGGATGAGAAGGGAAAGTTTTTTTTTCAGTGAAAGGATATTTAGAAGAGGTCACATACCGATTTTGAACGAAATTCGATTACTATAACTTACTAAGAAAAAATCCCAAAACGTGTTCAATTTTTGACGATTTTTCGAAACTTTGAACGCGATATGCGACCGGAAGATATGGTCCGATTTGAGAAAAAAAAATTTATTGCGATCAGGGCGACGAGTAGCAACATTTATGTGCTATTACGATTTGATTCGGAAACTTATGTGTAATTCGGCCCACCCTAATGTCGAAGACATTTTGGTTAGTGTTGGATTTTTTATTTTTCTGGCTGTCCCGATATACAGGGTGTCTAAAAAGTCCTGGGACGGTTGGATATTTCTTCAGGTAAAATATTTTTCAAAAAAAAAAAGGACATTCCTGAAGTAAATTTCAACGGGGAATTCAATGGTGACCTTCATTTTGACCTTGAAGTTGACCTTCATTTTGACCTTGAAGTTGACCATGAAGTTGACCTTCATTTTGTCCTTGAAGTTGACCTTCATTTTGACCATGAAGTTGACCTTAATTTTGACATTGAAGTTGACCTTCATTTTGACCTTGAATTTGACCTTCATGGCTTTTTGAAGGTCAAATTTGTTGTTTTTTTAAAATGGAAACCCCCTTTTTCACATCTGAAATCGATAGAACGAAAAATTCTACGTTCAGATACGTACCCAAGTCATAGGTCAATTGTAACGTTCCAAGTCAGTTAACGGTTATTTGAAATTAACAACGCTTTCCAAGAGGTCAGTGCAATTCCTGAAGTAAATTTCAACGAGAAATTCATTGGTGAGCTCTGTATTGATCTTGGCTAAAGCGTTTTGAATATTGTAAAATCATTATAGGAAATTTTTCATTAAAAGTTCCAGGAGTTCTGGTGAGAGTTCTGTTTCTCCCCAGAGAGTTCTATCGAAAAGTCATATACGAATATTACGAATCGAAACTAAATTTACGTATAACGAGTACATACTTACTATCTTACGCTAAAAGATTATTATGGCGCAAGCTAAACTTTCGGAACGTGAGAGAAAATCTGTATTAATGATGCGTGGTTGGGGAGATCGAGTTCGATCTTATGATCAAGTTCGTTTGCTTTTTAATCGCAACTTTTCGTAATGGAGAAGGGTTAAATCCTGTCTCAAAATCAACAATTGAAAGAACTGTAAGGCGCTTTATGAATCATGGATCTATCAAGGACCTTCAGAGAACTGGTCGGCCAAAATCTGCAGGATCTGAGGAGATGCAGATGGACATAGCCCAAGCATTTATTGAAAACCCACACCCTAGTTTACGTCGAGCTAGTGATGAGCGTGACGTTGCTCCTGAGACAGTGGGAAATATTTTAAAAAGCATTAATTTCCATCCTTACAAAGTTCTTCTGGTACAAGAGCTCAATGAAGACGATCCTGATCGTCGGGTTGAATTTTGTGAAATTATGATGGACAGAATTGATAGAGATCCTCTTTTGTTGTACAATACAGTATTTTCAGATGAAGCTACTTTCACTTTAAAAGGTGAAGTTAACAGGAAAAATTGTAGATATTGGTACGACACAAATCCTGATGGGATGTTGGAGAGTCACACACAATATCCACAAAAGATTAATGTTTGGGCCGCTATCTTGAATGATACATTGATAGGCCCTTTCTTCATCGTTGGTAATCTCAATGCCCGTGCATATGAAGAGCTTCTCAGAAACCAAATTGTACCAAGAATTAGGGAGATTACAGGCGATAATTTTAAAAATATTTGGTTCCAGCAGGACGGAGCAGCGGCTCATTACGGTAGGGTGGTTCGAGCATATTTGGATATTCAGTTCCCTCATAGGTGGATTGGAAGAAGGGATGAAATCGAGTGGCCTGCTAGATCTCCTGATCTGACGCCTCTCGACTATTTTCTTTGGGGTTATTTAAAGAGCAAAGTATACTCAACGCAACCCCAAAGCTTAGACGAATTGCAGAATCGGATTCTGCAAGAGGCTACTTTGATTGATAGGGAGATGATTCGTAATGCTGCAACTCATTTTTACAATCGCATAGCTTTTTGTCAAGAAGCTCAAGGTTTTCAGTTCGAACATCTTCACTGAAGCGTAAGAGGCAAGGGGACTCACGCTAATCAAGCACCCCAGAGGAAACAGAATTTACTACGTCCACGTCGTTGTTCCTGGGTTATGCTAAACGTAAACGTAAACTGCTTGGAAAAAACCTTGAAGATCATCACCAAGATCAATACAGAGCTCACCAATGAATTTCTCGTTGAAATTTACTTGAGGAATTACACTGACCTATGACTTGGGTACGTAGTTGAACGTAGTCTTTTTCGCTCTATCGATTGCAGCTGTAAAAAAAAGGGTTTTCCATTAAAAAAAAAATGACCTTCAAAAACCCATGAAGGTCAACTTCAGGTGAAAATGAAGGTCACCATTGAATTCCCCGTTGAAAAATACTTTAGGAATTGCACTGACCTCTTGGAAAACTTTGTTTATTCCAAATAACCTCTAATTGACCTTGAACGTTACAACTGACCTATAACTTGGGTACGTATCTGAACGTAGAATTTTCCGCTCTATCCATTGCAGATGTAAGAAAAGGGGGTTTCTATTTCAAAAACAAAGTTGACCTTTAAAAAGCCATGAAGTTTAACTTAAAGGTCAAAATGAAGGTCACCATTGAATTCCTCGTTGAAATTTACTTCAGGAATTGCACTGATCTCTTGGAAAACTTTGTTCATTTCAAATAACCTTCAATTGACCTTGAACGTTACAATTGACCTATGACTTGGGTACGTACCTGAACGTAGAATTTTCCGCTCTATCGATTACAGATGTGAAAAAAGGGGGTTCCCATATAAAAAAAAAACAAATTTGACCTTCAAAAAGCCATGGAGGTCAACTTCAAAGTCAAAATGAAGGTCACCATTGACTTCTTCGTTGAAATTTACTTCAGGAATGACCTTCACTTTTTTGAAAAATATTTTACCTGAGGAAATATCCAACCGTCCCGGGACTTTTTAGACACCCTGTATATCGAAAGTCACGGATGCATTTTATAAATGCATCCGTTATTTTATAAATGCAAAAACGTTAAAAGGTCACGGAGTAATCGCAATAGTTTTTCTTGCAACGTTAAAAACTTTAAAAAAAATATAATATTTATCGATAACGTGGGCTGAAGGCGACTTCAAACGCATCGTCGACGGATAACGCCTATGAAGTACTACTGAATGACGATGCGTTTGAAGTCGCCTTCAGCGCACGTCATCGATAAGTATTATATTTATTAAAAGTTTTTAATGTTGCAAGAAAAAGTATTGCGATTACTCTGTGACCTTTTAACTCAAAATTTCACGTAGAATCCGAATTTCAACAAGTGAAATGTTAATCTTTTTTTTTAATGAGTTTTTCTTGCATGATACGGAGAGGATACGATGTGGTTACTATAAGGATACGGTGTAGCGTATCCGCTCCGTTCGTTCGGTCCGCCAGGGCTTGTCTTATCTTTCTCAAACCTCGTCTTCAAAAACTGACTAAAAAGTGATTTGGAAAATACAGTGACTGTATAAACTTTAAAGGAAAACAAATTTTTCATTTAAATTTGAGAAACTTTCAACTTTAAAGAGATTTAAATAGAAAACTTATAACAAGTTGTGAAAATGTCCAAGATTACGATTTAAAAAAAAACTTCTAATCGAGGGAAATTTGCGCATTATCATTGGTGAAGAACCGAACCAATAGAAATTCATCAGCCATTTTGCTGATCTATGTCAATCTATGTCAAACATGGCGGACTTAACGTAAATAATACGTCAGTGATCGCACGTTAAAGTTTAAATAACAGTGGAAAATGTGTGTTTAGTGAATCGCAAATTATCTCAGATTACATTCTGGAGGGTTCCAGCTTCTACAATCTCTGAGTAATTCTAGTTTCAAGTTTATCGTCACAGTTCGGTCATTAGCAAAACATAAATTAATTTGCTAGATGTTTGTTATTGTTGTGCTTAAAGCGCGCCAACGCCAAGGGGAGCCTCGAAAAGATAAATTTTATAAAACCCGTCTGCGATCATAAATTCTGATAATATAGAATTTAGTTTTGGCTAATTTTGATGTTAATGCAAGAAATAAGTGCACTGCAGAAATATAAGCACTGGTTCGAAGTCAAATGTCAGCTGACAAAAGTGAGGTTATGAAACGACTTACAGAAAAA
>CAKNXH010000108.1:346972-367758 GCA_932178445.1 Andricus quercusramuli
TTTTTTTTTTTTTTTTAATAAAAAAGGATACATTCTCAAGCAAGAAGTTTAAATTTCTGCCAAGAAAAACGAATTTTCAACAAAATACATCAATGGTGATCCAAAAAGTGGAACTTCCAACTAAAAAAGTTACATTTTTAACCAAGTAGTTTAATTTTTACTGAAAAATATACAATTTTAACCAGGAATGGAACAGTCAGTTAAAATTAATTTATTTTCAACCAAACTTGAAACGAATTTTCATCAAAATAGTTAAATTTTCAACCAAATAGATGAACCTTCAACTAAAAAATTGGAGTCTTAATTCCCAATTTAAAAATATTAAAAATTGTATATCTGAATAAACGTCAATTATATTCCTATCAATGGTTTACAAAAATGTTTTTAAAAACACAGGAAATCAATGTAACAAACGTTTTACTACACGAGGTTCATAATTAAAGGCTTCTTACACGTACATACGTTAGGAGTCAGAAAGGAAAACAACTATTTTGACAAATAATTCACATCTTTGGAAAATTCTGTAAAAATCTGTTTAAAATATCGAAGCATGCCTAAGGAACTTTTTTTAGAACTCTCCATGGAGAATAACTTTACTTTTGGCGATTTTCTTGGTATAAGTTTCGAAAAAAATCGAAAAATTTCAGATAAATGACCACTGTTTTGTGAATTTTCAAGCTTTTTGATATTTCTTTGCCAATTTTTGAGAATTTAAAAAACCTGTCACAAGAATCAACAAGGATAAGTTAATTATTATCTTTATTATTCAAAAAAAGACTAGATTTTCAAAAAAAAATTGTTTGTATTTTTTGACACTGGATTCTACAACTTTTGTTAGTCTTGAAGAACGCATATACCAAGCTTAATGCCTTTTTAATCATTTGAGCATTACAAATTTGGCCATTTTTTTATTTCCAATTCTTTATTGAGAGCTGGAGTGGACAATACTTGGTTTATTTTTTTCTAAATTTGAGAAGGCCTTTTGTTCTTATTAGCATTTTAACCTTTTTATTGAGATGGAAGGGAGGAAATTTCATTTTTTTTCTGGATTGGAGGAGGGCAATTTTTTGTTTTCAAAATTTCTAAGGATTTGGAAGGGAGCAGATGTTGGTTTTAAATATTTTTGTAAATTTGAAGAGAAACCCTATCATAATTTTAGGATTTTCATTTAGTTAAAGAGAAGAAAGTGTTGATTATCAATATTAATTATTTTTCTGAATTGGAAGAAGCAAGAATTCAATTTTACAAATTCTTTTTAAGTGGACGGGGCAAATTTGGAATTTTTAGCATTGAGTTAAGAAGAGGAAACTTTTTCTTTTCAGTTTTGTACTGAATTAGAAGAAGAACATGTCATATTTTTATGTTATATTCATGTAATTTTATATTTTTAACATTTTTATTAATATGAGTTGAACGTTAGAATTGGATTTAATTCAGAGTATTGATCATGATGGTGTGTGTTTATATTTCAACCAGAAATCTTTGAACATCTTTGATACATTTAAATTCTTGAGCGTTCAACTTAAAAAATTGAGAAAAAAAGTATTTGTTGAGCTTCAGTTGTAACACTTTAAAATTCATAAGGGTTCTATTTAGAGTGCTTCAATTTTATTTTCAGTTTTAATTATTTCATATGAAAAAAAAATCAGCTCTAAGAGTTCGAATTTTTTAATTTCAATGGCCGTAAAAAAATGTTGTATACCGTACAAAAACCGGGAATTTTGAAATTTGTGAAAGTCGTTTAAAATTAAATTTGGTTTTTGATTACAGGTCTTTGCCATCCGAGTAATAATTTGAGACCAAATTTGTCAATATTGGACCTTACAACTCATATCCTTATAGAGTAAGGAATTATAAATTTGATTGTAATTTAATATATCATGGTATTAAAAAAAACTATTGAATTTATAATTTCTTACTAAATTTTTGATTATTAATTAAATTGTTAAATTTATTATTTAATATTAAATATATGAAGTACTATCAAATTTATAATTTCTTACTTAACATATTTTAAAAAAGTGTTTCGATCTTAGTTACAAACCTACAGTAAACATTTGAATTGAAAGGTCCAATATTGATAAGTTCGATTTTGTAAGTAAATAATTGGGAAATAATAATATCTATTTGAATTTTCGTGTTTTAAACATTTTAATTGTACTAAAAAAGGAATTTAGAAATACGGTTATAATTATATTTTCTCAAAAGTTTCTCGTTAAAAATTAATTAAACAGAAACAAAAAAATGTGTTTCAAAACATTTTGCATTGGCATTATTGATTTTCTAGCTGTAAGGTTGTTCTTATACCTGGGAGAAACATGTGTAACGGTAAGGAAAAATGAAACATTGGTTAGGGAAATTCTGTGAATTTCGAAATTGGAATTTCGTAGCAACCCGCACAATGATTGCACCCATTTCTTAGTTACGGATTATAACATTATTTAGTTTTTAGACAATTAAGTTTCAGGCAACCTTCATATTTTTTGTTCAATGTAGTTAATAAATTAGTTCTTAATAATAGATTCAATGCTTTCACGATGATTCATTATAATAAATGAAAATTTTAAAGCTTTTTCTGGTTTCAATCGTGTACAAAACTACGAATCTTGCCAACATTCGTAGTTTTGCATACGATTGAAACTCGTAAATCTTTAAATTTAATTTAATTACTTCTTAATTGAACTATATGGGCAAATCTCAATTACAGAAATGTATCTGTAACAATTCGATGTTTCGACAGATTGAATTGACTCTGTTCAGGAAATTGGTCCGGAGTGTATGCATCGGCACCAATTCTGATAGAGTATTAAACCTGAAATAAAAGATCCTATTGGCGACGATCACGCGTTTTTATCTTCAAAAATCCACCGCTTTTCTCTAACCAATGTCCAAGATTCACATTCAAAATGTGACTTTTACTTAGCGAACTTGATTTAGTGCATAATTATGTTTTGAAAAATGTATGACTTACTGGATGAGCTCCCGTGGGAAAACAGGTTGAAGATCCAAGTAAGCTTCTTTCTTTATAAAGAAGATTTACACTACAAATAATGTATTTAAACACATATTTACTTCCGTGATTCCGGATTCTTGAGTTCCCATGTGCAAAAGATTTTAAAATTGGATACACACCGATTCACTTTGCTGCTGCAAGTGGTAAAAAGGAAGTTGTCAAGATGATCTTAAAACGAGGAGCAGATGTCAATGCTAAAGCTAAAAATAATTTAATGCCGCTTTCCGTTGCTGTGAAATTGCAAAACGAAGATCTTGTTTCTTATCTCCTAGAATCTGGCGCGTGTACAGCTGATGCTAAAAATTTACTCTTGCAAGCTATCGTGTTAAAAAATGCGAAGATTGTTAAACTTCTGCTCAAATGCAAGGTGCCCTTGAATTCCACCTATAATTTTAAGGAGATGGTTGATTTTGATTGTGCCTACATGGATTATACGTTTCGTGGTTATAAAAGCTGTTGTATACCGCTACATCTTGCTGTAATGGAAGGCAATTTAGAGATCGTTGAAGCTCTTTTGAAAGAAGGTTCAATAGTAGATGAAAGTTTAACTTGGTTTAACTTGGAACTGCCCCTTCACTTGGCCGCTGAGAGAAACGATGATGCAATTATATTTAAACTTATCGAGTACGGAGCCTGCATTGATTCTAAATGTTCTTTAGGGCTAACGCCCCTTTGTCAAGCCGTCGCTAATTTCAAAACTAAAGCCTTTAAATCACTTGTAAAGTTGGGAGCATCGTTAAGTGTAAAGACTAGCAAAGGACAGTCATTACTTCACTATGCTATCGATGAAATCGACGTAGGATATAATATCAATAAGAATATGATCAGGCTAACCTTGGAATGCGGAGCAGACGTAAATTTCAAAGATTCGTCCAATATTTCAGCATTCGAAAAAATTTTGCGCAGCAGAAAGTCTCTCAATTTGGATATGGAATATTACAGTGAATACGAAGAAGCAAAGTTCAACGGAATGTTCTACGATCATGAGCAATTACTGAAACTTTTCTTGGAAGAAGGTTTCGACTTGAACACTCGAATTGGTGGATCTGCACAAACTATTTTTCATTTTGCAGCTGAAACAGGAAATGCGGAAGTTGTAAAATTGCTGTTACAACACAATGTTGATGTTAATCTTCTGGATGATAAAAGACGCACAGCTTTCTATTATGCCATAGAAAAAGCTCTTCTCCTTCTGAGTAATATACGGGAAGAATACAGTATCGGAAACGTGGAAGCATGCACTTTCGCAGACCAGGAAGAATTCAGTAGTGAAGACGAGGAAGAAGATGAAAATCCTATAATTCGAGCTCATGGACATTTTTTAATTGACAGGTGTGATGAGCGTAGTGCCCTGAAGATGAACATGGAGTATCAACAAGCTGCTGAAGTTGCGCGTAGTATGACTAAAGCTTTAGCCAGAATGCAAGCTTCTGGTGAAGATTTAAATCTACTAAATCTTTTTTTGATCGAAAATGATTTCGTCCAATATTATTATAATCGATGCAACGAAGAACTGGCAAGACTTAAGCAGAGCAAGATTACCAAGCACGTTACGTATTTCGATATTTTGATTGCGAATGAGTGCAGATTAGCTGATTATGCTAATAATGAAAATATTATTGAGGCTTTTGAATACAAAAATCTGAAAGAGTTTCCGTTGTACGAGGAAGAATTAAAAGCTCGATTTGAGAGAGGCGTGACTAGAAAAAATGTTTCTGAAATGAGCACGACGACTTTAAACTATATCTTTAGAATGAAAGTCCCGTGTCTTGTAATTGATAAAATATTCAAATGTCTCAGATTAGTTGATTTGAAAAATTTGTGCAGGGCGCGGAATCCGCTTATATTTGTTAGTTCCAATTCGTCTTCTGGTACTGGATCAGATTCTGTTTAAGAAAAAAAGAGACAAAGTGAAAATACTAGAGGATATATTTCGGTTTGA
Organism: Andricus quercusramuli; assembly: GCA_932178445.1. Lineage (NCBI taxonomy): Eukaryota > Metazoa > Arthropoda > Insecta > Hymenoptera > Cynipidae > Andricus > Andricus quercusramuli. The sequence goes on from CAKNXH010000108.1 coordinate 351,928, forward strand.
ATAATAGGAGTAATATTTTGATTTAACTTATGTACCTGTAAAAAAAAACTAAAAATAAGTCATAGCTTACTGCACGATAGTTAGTTAGTTTTAATACGGGCGGGGAGCCCATGGAGAACTCTCCTGGCGCTCAAGCTATAAAGCCTATTGTACCACTTACTGCACGATAGTTAAATAAGAAATTCGTTTTTTGTTTATTGTATTAGCGGTAAAAACGTTTTTGTAAGTCGGTAAAATTAAAGTATTTCGTATTTTTTAAATGGAGTTGAGTGAATCAAAGCAACGTCAATAAATACAAAAATAATTAAACTTGAATTTGCACTATATAATTAATGTAATACCCATCCAAATAAAAAGTTGGACTATGCTGGGGGAATTTGAAGAATTGATTATTTAAGGATCCACAGGTTAGTTCATATTACAAGCAGTTGCAAGCTTATTTATCATTCGAATTAGCAGAAGCGTTGGTACCAACATAGGGAACTTGGGTACCAAAATGCCAAATAAAAATTTAGTAGGATAAGGAGGGGCAGCGCCGACCGGTGCGGTGGTGCAAAGGCGACTTTGCTTATAACATCGCTATTATTTAACAATTTTAATATTACCGTGCATTAAATAAATCTATTTTATTATAGAGATAGTGTTACTAGAATCTTGAAAATTGACGATGTAAAAGAAGAATTATGCAGAAAACAGTTTTGACAATGAAAGAATGGAAGATTCGCTGGCAGAAATATAAAGTTTTCAACATTAATGGCAATAGTTACAGTATGAAAATTTGATCTTTCCACAGATAAAACAGTATCACGTTATGTCATTAAAATAGTTGAACGTAATTCAAATACAAAATACATCAAATATCGTAAATAATTGAGGCCTCATCAGTGGGGCAAGCCAGACGTAAATAATAGTTCGCACTTTATATCACAGCTATCACTATTTTTATTAAAAATAATTTATTGTTCTTGCTAAATATGTTTAAAGGTAATTTTTTCAGTACAAAAAATACCACAGACGCGAACCATCATGTTTCGCCATCTTCAGATGTTTTGATTTTCATAAAAAGCTGCGGTCGGCTTTGCCATCCATTATGGGGCAAAGCCGACGAAATACAGCTTGTCGGAAATAATTAAATTATTAAATCATTGTTTCATCAATGTAACTAATGCTTATGGAAATATGATATACAATAATGTAGTACTAGATATGAAAAAAATGGATCAATTCCACATCTTATTAACTTTAAAAAAATCATTGACTGTTAACTGGTCGGCGCTGTCCCTCCTTACCCTATCTAGGTTATATGTTTAGTCGTAAAGGAAATAGACTTTGCTTTTTGATAATTTGGAAGTTAATATTGACAATATATAAATGCAATGCAGAAATTAGGTCGGGATTATGGCAAATAATAAGAATATTATTATTATTTAAATCGTTGAATTATTTATTTTTAAAATTTTAATTATTTAAATTGTTACATTTTCAAACAAAGAAATGAATTATTAACTAAAATGATGAATCTTTAACCAACAAAAATTTTAACCGAATTGTTTCATTTTCAACCTAAAAGATCAGTTCGCTACAAAAAAAGACAAATTTTTACCGAAACAGATGAATTTTCTACCAAGAAGATTAAATGTCTATCAAAAAATATAAATTTAAAATTTTAAAAATTAATTTTCAATCATAAAAAAATTATTTTCTACAAAGGAAATAAATTTTCTACCAAAAAAGATTAATTTTTAACAAGGTATACGAATTTTTAATCCATTCTTATATTTACAGAGATTTTTGAAAACCTTGTAAGTTATCTGTAAAATAATTGAAGAAAATTAAAGATGGATTTTTTCCTTAAAAATATTAGTTTTGAAAATTTATTTTTGAAAAATCTATAAGGTTTAAAAAAATTGTTTTCAAACAATATTTCTCAAACACTCCGTCTAATTATGAATAATAAAAAAGAATCATCTTAATATCACTGAAATCACCAAATTGTGGTAGAAAATCTGAAACAAGTATGATAAAAATATTATTTCCCTTAACAATGAGTTGAAAACTTTTCATCAAATTATGTGCAATGATGGTAATATAAGAAGAGATCAAAGTATAAACATTTAATACATACATGCATTTTCAAAGCGCTGGGAAAATAAAAGCAACAATAAATTAGTAAAAAAGACAAAACTCAAATAGGGGGGGACCTCTAAATCAAATCCAATTTCTGTTTTCTTTTTTTACATTTTTTGACCAGAAAAGTATGAATTACTGAGGCTAGTGTGTGAAATTTCGAAAATAATTTGTTGTTGCCTTATAAAATGAATCACCCTACTGTATATGTAATTCTCAGTTAATTATAAAAATTTGATTGTTTACTTAAAAATAAACAATACCCTATTTTCGCAGTTGCTACACTAAGCTTAATTTTTTTAAGAGTAAGCTATCTTAATTCTTGGGAAAAAATGTGTCTTTAATTTAAACTAATTTAAATTTACTTTAAAATAATAAGCGTAATGTATGGGCGATTTTTATTGATCAGAAAAAATTCAGGGATTTTGACAAAAATCTTGCAAAAGTCAGGGAATTTTCATAAGAGGCATTCTAAATAACAGCTAAGGATAAATGTGAAAATTTTAAATTGTTTTTTGCGTTTATAAAAGATTCTGTATTAAAAATGCTAAATGTTAGGAAGTCCTACTTTTTGATTAGAAATTTAACTGTTTTGATGAACATTCGTTTTTCTGGGTTAAAAATTCAACTAGTTTTGTAGAAATTTAACTTATTGTGAAAATTCATATCTTGGCGTGGAAAAATCAACTCAAATCTTCCTTGGTCGAGGTTTCAAATATTTTGTTGGAAATTCTTCTCTTCTGGTCGAATTCAACTGTTTTTCATTTAAAATTGAAATCTTTTTTGGTTGAAATATCTACTGCTACAATTACATTATTCGTTGAAAATAGGGTCATCCACTAATTTTTTTTTATTCTTGCATATTAAAGTATATGCTCTAAAATCACTAATAATACCAGCATAGTGTAAAAAAAACTTTTTTTCGAATTTATATTTGAAAAAGAAAAATTTGTACACATTTAAAATTCCTATTTCTGTCGCGCTCATTCCGCCATCTTGATGTGACGTAGCTAGCCGCCAAACGCTTGTAAATTAGCCGGGCGATTCACGTTTTTTTCATAAAAATGCAAAAAAAATTAGCGCTGCCATTAGTGTTTTTTGCCTCAATGCAAGAACACGTCTGTCAAAAATCCAGGAAAATCATTTATATCTTTATCCAAAGGTGAGGAATGATAAAATGGTACAAAATTGTCGGGCGTGACATGTGCCCTACCCCATCTTTAACGACAACAATATATTGTTGCGAAGATTATTTCAACGCTATAAGTAAATATTTTTATTTGGAATAGAAAAATATATTTGAAATATGCTTTTTTGATAACATAAAGTTCGTAGTTGACTGATGTTCAACGGTTTCATATATACGGGGTGCCGGGATATATGTGAGCTATAACCTCGCGAAATCAAATCGTTTATTCACGCAACAAATATTACAAAATAAAATATTTATAAAAGTAATTATAAATCTTATAATTATGAATTTTATAACAATTTTATAGAAGTATTTGTGAAAGTATTTATAAAAGCAACTATAAAAAAAAGTGAGGTTAGGTTTTCTGAATTGAATATATTGCATATATGTTAGGATTCGCCTGAAGCCATTATCATTCTCAATAATTAATAAATTAAATGAATAAAAATAAATGTTTCAAAATTGTATCGTCATTCATGCCGTTTACTTACTTTTTCGCTTTCACTCCTCGAGTGATACAGCAACATTGAAACTGGAGCACTTCGCGAAGAAGTCGCTAATCATAAGTGTACTCACTTTTGGCAAATTATCCGAACTGGCTTTAACGTATCCAGGCATATTGATACCCTGGCGGACCGAACGAACGGAGCGGATACGCTACAGCGTATCCTTATAGTATTCACATCGTATCCTCTCCGTATCATGCAAGAAAAACTCATTAAAAAAGAAAGATTAACATTTCTCTTGTTGAAATTCGGATTCTACGTGAAATTTTGAGTTGAAAGGTCACAGAGTAATCGCAATAGTTTTTCTTGCAACATTAAAAACTTTAAATAAATATAATACTTATCGATGACGTGCGCTGAAGGCGACTTCAAACGCATCGTCATTCAGTATCAGTTCATAGGCTTTATCCGTCGACGATGCGTTTGAAGTCGCCTTCAGCCCACGTTATCGATAAGTATTATATTTATTTAAAGTTTTTAATGTTACAAGAAAAACTATTGCGATTACTCCGTGACCTTTTAACGCAAAATTTCACGTAGACTCCGAATTTCAATAAGTGAAATGTTCATCTTCCTTTTTTAATGAGTTTTTCTTGCATGATACGGAGAGGATACGATGTGGATACTATAAGGATACGCTGTAGCGTATCCGCTCCGTTCGTTCGGTCCGCCAGGGATACTTTATAAAAATAAACCATTTTTGCCAAAAAACGCTGCTAATTAATTATTTTGATTGTTTTTATCAAACTGACCATGTATTTTCTTCGGGTTTAACGGCGCGTGACGTCACACCACGTGTTTCCAGCTGTGAGGGCGCCACATGCTATCTTGTATAAATCGACATTAACGGTGGCTATTTTATAACTTTTTAATAAATTATTATAAATTACTAAATAATAGAAATTGAGTTTTAATTTCACATTTTAATTCGTTGGGAGCAAAAGTTTATAAGAAACTCAACTATAAGGCAAACAAAATTTTTGTGGATGACCCTATTGATATTTGTTTAAATTGAATTACTTTCCTGCAGGTTGAAACACTTTCTTTAAAAAATCATTTTTTTCTTGAAGATTGATCATTTTTAGTTAAAAATTCATCTCTTTAGTTGAGAATTAGTTTTCTTTAGCATTCAATTTTTTAACTGAAAATTTAACTATCTTAGTTAAAAATTCATCTCTATAGTTGGAAGTTAAACTATTTGTTGAAAATTAATTTTTTTGTCCGAAGTTTCCTCTCATTGGTTGAAAAATAACTTTTTTGTTGAAAATTCATATTTTCAGGATGAGATGTTAATTGTTTTACGGAAAAGTCATCCTTTGGCATGAAATTTCAACAATTTAGAGGAATGTTTTTTTCTTTCTTTCAAATAATTGATGGTAGAAAATTAATCCTCTTGGTTGGAAAATGTGTCTCTTTAGTTTTAAAATTCATATTTCGGTCAAAATTAAATTTTTTTATAAATATTAATTGTTACGTTTTTCGTTGGAACGGACGATCTTTTGGTTGTTTATTATTTTTTTTTTAATTGGAAGATTCCAATTTTTACATTCTTATCATTTAGATGGAAAGTGATTTTGGACCTATCCAGTTTTCGTCAATTCTCGACGTTTTGAGACCCCCTGAGACAGAAAAAAATAGTTTTTACGAACATGTCTGTCAGCCTGTCTGCCTGTAGTCTGACGACGCGATAACTTTCGAAGAATTTTTCCAATTCAAATTTCCTTCTGCACACTGGTTTGTGGTCCAAAAACAAGTTCAAGTTTGTTAATCAGCCTTCTACTGCCAATATTTATGGTTTTAGCCATGGAAAATCAAACTGAAAGATGTAATAATTCAACATTCCTACCAAGCTATACAAGATACGGTAAAAAGATAACAGACCAAAATTATTTGTTTTCAAAAGTCAATTCTCGACGTTTTGAGACACCCTGCGTCAGAAAAAATAGTTTTTACGAATATGTCTGTCGGTCTGTCTGTCTGTTGTCTAATAATATAAATAATATAATTTAAATTTTTTGAAATGATACATTTTTCAGGGTAACTGAGAATAAAATATAATGAAAAATAATAAACAAATATTAAAGACAGCATAATAAATAAAATGTAGACCTTATTTTTCAAATATATGAATAAGCAATCTCAGGCCGAAGGAGCTTTAACAAAAAAGAATTCACAATCACTAAATTACAGTTGTAAAAAATTTTTTTTTTCAATTTTGTACTGAATTGGACGAGAGCCATGTTTTATTTTAACATTTTTATTAATGTGAGTTAAAAGGTAGGATTAGTTTCAATTTAGAACATTGAAAATGATAGTGCATCTCATTCTTCAGTTTCGACCTTCGAAATTTTTGGAGCTCTCCATAAAGCTCTCTTGTTTCTATCAAAAATGCTATTTTAAATGTACAAATAAATGTGGGTGTGTCCACATTCACGGAAATGTTCTATACAATTTGGGATTCAATCAATCATTTTGTATCTTCTAATACATAATGATAAACATTACTGCTGTTTTTTGGACATTCTCACAGTTTTCCGTGTTTCAACCAAATTATATAAAAATGGAAAATCTAGTTCTTATCTCATTCGTCTTCCAAACTTATGTTATAAGGTTTCAATAGGCTTGAAAAGGGACTATATCGAGTTCGAAACGTTGCCACTTTTCAATGAAATAAAGTCTTTTTTATATCTTAATGACCTTTCCATCCGGAGACTGTTTTATACATTGAAAATGATAGCTCGGATTTTTATTTCTTAACCAAAAATGTGTGAACTGTTACGAGTTTCTTAAATTTCAATTGTACCCAAAAAGGAAAAATACGGCTATTATGATATTCTCAAAAACTAAAATAAATTCGTTATAAATTAATTAAACAGAAAAATCGATTCCTTTCAAAAACGGCCGGATCGATTATTTTCAATTTGGTCTTAAAACATTCGTATGATGCCAAAGAACCGTCATGAAGAACAAAATTTCATTTGCAAACAACATTCAGTTCAAATCGGTTTCATTGCATCGTGAAGTGTTTAAGATAAATTAATTAATTTTAATTAATGATACATGATAGCTAGTAAGGCTACATAAGCTGTAAGGTTGCAGTTATACCGAAAAGAAAAATGTATAACGGCCAGGAAAAATGAAAGATTGATCAGGGAATATAGAAATTGGAATTTTGAAGCAACCCTGATAATGATTATACCCGTTTATCGGTTACAGGTAGCAATGTCAGAATCAGACCAAAATCAAAAACTGATTGCAGCAGTTCAAGGAGGAGATGTCGAAAAAGTCAGGCTTCTAACAAAGGGACTGAGTGCAAACTCTTTGCTACAGTGGACACCTGGTTTCAATGTACTCTGCCAATCTCTCCGAAACAAACCGCTGGAAATCGCCAAACTCTTAATAAATCACGGATGTTCACTTGGAAAACGAGTACGTGGCAATAATGCTCTTCACGTTGCCGTCGTGCATGGAGACTTCGAAATAGTCAAGATGATAACAAGCAAATGTTATTCTGCAAAAGAACAAAATAATGAAGGGATGAATGCACTCCACCTCTTTTCCCAAAGATATCCTGTCGACCAAGAATGCCCTCAAATTCTCAGACTTCTTCTTCAGGGCAAAATCAACATCAATAAAATGAAACACTTTAGATCTGGCTTTTCACCTCTTCACTTTGCAGCAAAGTGTGGTAATGCAGAGATGATTTCCCTTTTGCGGGACGTAAACTGCGACATAAATGCCAGGGCCCGTCAAGGTCGTACTCCTCTTCACATTGCAGCATTGAATGGACAAGCAATAGCTGTGCATACTCTTTTGATACACGGTGCAAATCAGACATTGACTGATCATACAAATAAAACGCCACTTTGCTTGGCAGTCGGAAGACAAGATGTGCCAACAATACAAGCCTTTCTGAAAAACTCGAAAACGCTGAAAAATGATGTGATGCTTATCTACTGTGCTGTTGAAACAATGAATGAAGCGATTGTTGAAATGTTGTTGAAGCAAGGTGCTAGTCCAGATAATCCTTCATCACAAACTGGCGAAATTCCGATCCATGTAGCCACAGAAAAAGGATCTATAAAGATTGTTTCTCTCTTATTACAGTATGGTGCGAATCCGAACGTAATACAGATTCAAAAATTAAGTTTTAAGAGAAACGAATGGGTACACGTTGAGCATACGGCGCTTCACATTGCAGCCGAAAAGGAAAAAGTCGAAATCTTACAACTTCTTTTACAGTACGGTGCAAAACCTGAAATTGTCGACGAAAATGGAAGAACTCCACTCCATTTGGCAATGAAAAATGAATCAGTGCCTATAATTTCTGCCCTGTTGAATAGTGGATGCGAAGTTTCATCTTTATTTACACCAGAAGAACCACATGGGTACACGCCACTACATACTGCGATTGCAAACGATAACGAGGGCATTGTAACTCTCTTTTTAAATGCAGGGATCCCTGTCAATTCTCCCACGAAGACTGGATATACTCCTCTTCATCTGGCTGTTAGAAAAGGAAATACAGAAATGGTTAAGTTTTTATTGAAATACAATGCCGATCCAAGTGCTCAAGGTCCTTCTCCTATAGAAACTCCCTTGTTTTCCGCGGCTGAAGTAGGTAGCTGCGATATTGTGGACGTAATATCTAAAATTACTTCTAGTGGTACCGGAGAATGGCAAGAAGGCTATTTTTCGTTATATGTGGCTACATATCATGGACACGAGGATGTCGTCAAAAAACTTTTAGAAAAAGGAGCGGATCCAAATGCGAATATTCGAAATTATCTGACCCCTCTACAAGCAGCTGTACAACAAGGTCATAGCAATATCGTCAAGATTCTGCTGGAACACAAAGCAGAGGTTAATCCAAAAAGCAGTGAGGGAAATTATCGATTTTCCACTCCTCTTATTGCTGCTTTTCACTCTGGACACGAGGCCATTGTCGAAGTTCTTCTGAATTTTTCAGTTTGCAGCTGAAATAGGAAATGCGAAAGTTGTAAAATTGCTGTTACAACACAGTGTTGATGCTAATCTTTTGGACGGCACAGCTTTCCATTATGCCGTAGAAAAAGCTAGTCTCCTTCTGAGTAATACACGGGAAGAATACAGTAGCGGAGAAGAGGAAGAAGATGAAAATCCTATAATTGGAGGCTTGCACTCCGATGTTGCTTTTAATGATTTTTTGTTTCGCGGGTATAATGAGTGTACTGCCCTGAAGATGGCAATGGAGTATGAAGAAGCTGCTGGACTTGCGCGTAGTGTGACGAAAGCTCTAGCCAGAATGCAAGCTTCCGGTGAAGACTTAAATCTACAAAATCTTTCTTTGATCAAAAATGAGTTCGTCCAATATTATTATAATCGATGCAACAAAGAACTGGAAAAACTTAAACAAAGCAAGATTACCAAGCACGTTACGTATTTCGATATTTTGATTGCAAATGAGAACAGATTAGCTGACTATGCTAATAATGAAAATATTATTGAGGCTTTTGAATCCAAAAGTCTGAAAGGATTTCCGTTATACGAGGAAGAATTGAAAGCTCGATTTTTAAGAGGCGTGGCCAGAAAAAATATTTTCGAAATGAGCATAACGATTTTAAACAAAATCTTCAAAATGAAAGTCCCGTATCTTGTAATTTACGAAATATTCAAATATCTCAGATCGGTTGATTTGAAAAATTTGTGCAGGGCGCGAAATCCGCTTATATTTGTCAGTTCCGATTTGCCTTAAGATACTGAATCAGATTCTGATCAGAAAAAAACATCCAAAGAGAAAATACTAGAGGATATATTTCTGTTTGAATAATAGGAGCATTATCTTAATTTGTCTTGTGTAACTCTAAAAAAAAGAAGTGAAAGCTTACTGAGCGATAGTTAAATCAGACATTTGTTTTATATTTATTGTACTAGTGGTGAAAACGTTTTTGTAATTCCGTACAGTTAAAGTATTTTTTTTAATGGAGTTGAGTGAATCAAAGCAACTTCAATAAATACAAAAATTATTAAAATTAAAATTGCATTATCTAATTAAAATATCATCCATACAAATAAAAAGTAGGATCATGCTGGGAAAATTTAAAGAAATCATTATTTAAGGATCCACAGGTTAGTTTATGTTACAAGCAGTTGCAAGCTTATTTATAATTTAAATGAGGAAAAACACTGGTACAAACACGGAGAACGTGAGTACCAAAATGCCAAATAAAAATTTAGTTTCTACGTTATATTTTGTTAGAAATTTGTTTTTTGTTGCGGTTTCAAATTAATTTTTTCAACTGAAAATTGATCTATTCTATTGTCGGTTGCAAATTGATCGTTTTTAAATGAAAATTCAAGGATCTGGTTGAAAGTTCATGTACACTAACATCGGAATTTGTGCTCACGACTCTTGTGAACGCCATTAAAAATCACTGCTGACTTCGAACCACGATATTTCAGTAAAAAAAAAGATAGGGCATTTAAAAAAAAAACAGTTGTAAAGCTTATGAAATTTCACGTTTAGTGGCATCCAACAAATATTTTTTTGACCTTCTGTAAATAATACAGCACGTGAGAAGTTTAAAAACAAAATTCAAGATTTTCTCAAATTTTCTACCTCAGCTTCAACTTTTAGCACGACCTAGGGAAATTTTTGCAAAAACCTGAAAATTATACGACATCGAACCTGAAATCTTATCTTTAATTTAAGTCAAGAAAACTTGAAAAATCGTCATGAGTACCCGAGATATGATTAAAAATGTTTAATCGTGTCTGAGCTCAATTTTAATCGACGATCACGGTTCTCGGTGAATTGAGCTCGGATACGATTGAACATTTTTAATCATATCTCGGGTACCCATAAAGATTTTTAAAGGTTTCTTGGCTTAAATTAAAGATAAGATTTTAAGCTAGATTTCGTATGATTTTCAGGTTTTTGAAAAAATATCCCTAGGTCGTGCTAAAAGTTGAAATTGAGGTGGAAGATTTGAAAAAATCTTGAATTTTGTTTTTAAACTTCTCACATGCTGTATTATTTTCAGAAGGTCAAAAAAATAATTGAAGTCAGCAGTGATTTTTAATAGCGCTCACAAGAGTCTTCCGCACAATTTTCCGACGGTAGTGTATTTTCTTGGAAATTCATTTTTTCCTTTTTTTTTTGGTAGAAAATTAATCTTCTTAGTTGAAAATTCATATTATTTCTTGTAAATTCAACAATTTGTTTGAACCTGCTGTCTCTTGACTGAAAAATCTTTCTTAGCTGAAAATTTAATTCATTTTGAAAAGTCGTCTTTTTTGGTTGAATTTAACTTTTACTGATTAAAAGTTAAACAATTTTTTTGGTTGAAATATCAACTAATACATTTTTCGTGCAGAATGAATCTTTTTTAAACGATAATTGAATTCATTACATTAGTTGAAAGTTAAACTCTTTTGTTATAAATTCATTTTTTGGTTGAAGATTCATCATCTAAAATGGAAATTCATCTCATTGGTTGAAAATTTAACTATTCCCGATGAAACTTTAACTATTTGGTTGAAAATTATTATTTTTTTTTTAATTGAAAACTTAACTATTTCAGTTGAATATTCCATCATCTTAACTCAAAATTGATCTCTTCGGTTGGGATTTATTTTTTTTTTTAACTAAAAATTTAACTTTTCAATTTTTGGTTGAAAAATTATCTTTTTTAGTTGAAAATTTGCCTTTTTTGGTGGAAATGAATCTTCTTGGTTGAGAATTCATCATTTTAGCTGAAAATTCAACTATTCCAGTTGAAGATTTATAATCTCAGTCCAAAATTAATCAGTTTCGTTGAAAATTTACCTTTTTGAGTTTAAAATTCAACTCTATCGTTGAAAATTCATGTATTTTGTTGAAAAATGCACTTTTTGGTAAAAGGTTAATCTTCTTGTTTTAAAATTCATCTTTTTGGTTTGAAATTCACCTATTCCAGTTAAAGATTCTTAATTTTAGTTGAAAATTCATCACTTTGGTTGAAAATTTGTTGGTTTTCTTGTGGAAAATTAATTTTTTCCAACTGAAAATTTAACTATTACATTTTTGGCTGAAAACTGATATTTTTTGGTTCAAAATCCAACTATTTGCTCGGAAATTGATCTTTTCTTAGTTCATAATTCAACTATTTGGTTGACTTCTGCAGCAACTTCAGAGTGGCTGCAGGTCAGGGAAAACCTGGAAATTAGGGGAAAGTTAGAGCATTTTTTTTGTCAGGAAAAGTCAGGGATTTTGAAAAAAAAAATGGCAAAAGTCAGGGAATTTCTGTAAAAATAACTTTTAAGTAAATGTTAAGAATAGTCAGGACACTATAGTCACTTTTTTAAACGAAAAGATCACGCTAGTCACTTTTCTTGCAATAAATTAATTATTGGGTTAATCACTACTGAATTCAGGCCTATACAAAATTTCAATAATTATAAGGTATTCCAAAGGATTTTAAAGATTCTAGTGTATTTTTTCAATTCCAATGAGTATTCAAGAACTTTAAAAAGTTTTAAATAATTTACAATATTTTATAATATTTTAAAAGATTCAAAAGAATTTCAAAAAGTTTAGGGAATTACTAAAACTTACGTAGAATTTTAAGGATTTTTAAACCGTTTTTATAAGACTTCCGAGGAGGGAATTTTTAATATATTTTAATAATTTAAAGCGATTCCAAAGAATTTTCCAGATTTAAGGGCATTTTTTTAAATTCCAAGTAATTTTCGAGAGCTTTGAAAAATTTCAAGGGAATCCAAAAGATTTTAAACGATTTGAAATATTTTAGAATATTCTAAAAAATTCTAAGGAATTTTCAATAGAATTTAGTATTGTAATGGGATTTTGGATGATTTAAATTATTTAAAAGTACCTATTTTTAAAGATTCCAAAGCATTTTCAACAGCTTTAAAATTTATGAAGGAATTTAAAGGGTTCCAAAGGATTTGAGAAATTTTAGGATATTCTGAACGTTTTCAAGGGATTTCATAAGATTTACGAAAATTTCAATGATTTCAAGGGATTTTAAAATCTGTCAAGGTATTTTAATCCATTTTCCAGTATTTCTGGAATTATCAAATTTCATAGAATTTCACAGGATTTTATAATATTTGAATGGATTACAGAGAATTCATTCACAATAAGTGACGGATTTCGTAGGGTTTCAAAGATTTGAAAAGATTTTCGAATGTTTTTTGCAGTTCATTTGAATTCAGTCTGAAATCTTATTAATTTATTCTGAATTCTTTTAAATTATTTTGATTTCTTGGGAATTCTTTTTAATTTTTTTAATTCTTCTAAATTCATTCACTTCTACTAAATTCATCGGATGTTTTTTAGTTATCGTTTAATTCATCCTTCAGACTTACTGCTTTTTTTCATACTTTGGAATTGTCTTGAATTCACTTGATTTTTTTTAATTCACCTTAAATTTTTAGGAATTTCATCGAATTTGTCTAGTTTCTCTCAAATTCCTTTAACTTCACTCCATTTTTACTGAAGTCCATTGCATTTTTTTCAATTCATTTGAATTATTTAGAATTTATCAATAATTATTTTGAGGTATTGTGAATGTATCGTGATTTTTTTTTGATTTAAAAGAGCATTAATCACAATGTTAATTCACATTAGTCACTTTCAGTCACTTTTATGGTGTTTAACCAATTTCTAGGGAACTTTAAGGAATAACATAAATTTCATTTCAAGGAATTTCTACGAATTTCAACAATTTCAAGGATATAAATTAAGTCAAAGAGACGGATACTCTACAAACCAGTTGCTTTTTAATCTGGAATACTCATTTCCATTAAAAAATGAAATAGTTTAGATTTAAATTAATAAAGATTTTAATTTTTATTAAAAATCAGTTATATATAACCAAGAAAAACGAATTTTCGACAAACTACTTGAACCCTGAACTAAAACAGATTAATTTTCAATCGTACAGTTGCGGTTTTGACAAGCAAAAAAAATCGATTTTGTACCCAAAAAAAAAAACGAATCGTCAACCAAATATATATATTTTCTACCAAGTAGTTGAATTTTCAATCAAGAAGATTAATTTTCTACCAGAAAAGACGAATTTTCAACCAAATAATAAAGTTTAAACCAAATAATTGAATTTTGTATAAAAAATACGATTTTTAAAAAAATTACGTAAATTTTCAACTAAATATTTTGAACAGCGGATGTCATATTAGCCTAAATTTTATGTGATTCATTTTGAGATTATATTTTGTTCGTTCCTAAATTTTTTTAAATATATAGTTGAATTTTTAAACCAAAAAAGATTAATTTTCAACCATAAAATGGGTAGTTGAATTTTTATTGAGAATTAATTTTCGATATAAAAAAAAAGGATTTTCTACAAAACAATTTAAGTTTGCATCAAATATGTACTAGAATATTATACCAAATTGTGGAATTTTCAAGCCAATTACCAATTTGACTATTTTGTTGAATATTCTATTTTTTGAAGATTTATTTTTTTAATTGAAATTGTAAGCATTTCATTTTTGGTTGAAAATTTATCTTTTTTAGTTAAAAATTCAACTGTTATTTGGATAAAATGTTGTCTTTTTTAGTTGAAAATTTAACTACTTGGTTGAAAGTTGAACTACTTTGTTAAAAATTCATTTTTCTGATTGAAGATTCTCGATTTCGTTTGAAAATAATTTGGTTGAAAATCTAACTGTTCTGTTGAAAATTCGGTTTTATTGGTTGAAAATTAACTCTTTTAACTGAAAACTCAGCTTATACATTTTTGATTGTACAAGTTTATCTTTTTCAGTTGAAAATTCAACTTGTGGGTTGAAAATTCATCTATTTCGTTAAAAAATTGTCGTTTTTGGTTTAAAATTAATCTTTTTCGTAGAAAATTCAACTACTTGGTTAATATTCGAACTACTTGTTAGAAATTCATTTTTTAGTTTTTTTTTTGTTTTAGTTGAAAATTCTTGATTAAAAATTGGACTATATTGATGAATATTCGATATTTTCGTGAAAAATTTATTTTTTTCACAATGAAAATGTAAGTGCTCCATTTTGGTAGAAAATGATTTTTTTTAAATAAAAATTCAACGGTCTTCCAACAAATTGGTCTGTTTGTCTTGAAAATTCAAATATGTGATTGAATTGTAATCATTTTGTGCGAAAATTCGAGTATTTGATCGTAAATGTATCTTTTTATGCTGGAAATTCAACTATTTGGTTATAATTTCTACTATTTTGTTCAACATCTAATTATTTTTTGAAAATATATATTTTTTTTAATTTATCATTTTTTCATGAAAATTCAACTATGTTGTTAAAAATGTATCCTGTTGGGTTAAAAACTCATATTTTACGGTAGAAAAAACATCCCTCTTGGTTGAAAATTTATCTTTCTTGATCGAAAAGTAACTTTTTTTTTTAAATTCAACTGTCTTCGAAATCATTCGTCTTTTTGTCTTGAAAATGTAATTATTTGGTTAAATCTTTGACTATATTTTGGAAAACTCGTCGCCTTTTCTGAAAACTTAATCTATTTGGTTGTTAATGCAACTGTTTGGTTCAAAATTAACTTTTTTTTTGTTGAAAATTCGTCTTTTTTGTTGAAAATTCGTCTCTTCGGGTAGAAAATCTTTTTTGGTTGAAAAATCAACCATTTTGTTAAAGCTGCAATATATTTCGGCTTGAAATATAAAATCTCAGCCAAAATGTTAAATTTTCAATCCAAAAAGACGAATTTCTGGCAAAACAGTTTATAGTTTTTAAACCAAAGATATGAATTTTGAACAAAAAAATTTAATTTTCAATACAAAAATATGAATTTTTAACTGAAAAAGATCAATTATCAAGCAAAAATTGAATAGTTACATTTGCAGTTAAAAAATTTATTGTTAAATAAATAAAAACAAATTTTCAACAGAACGGTAACAATTTCTACAAAAGAAATGAATTTTTACTAAAATAATGAGTCTTCAACCACAAAAATGTATTTTTAACAAACAAACAAATTTTATCCAAACAGTTGAATTTTCAAC
>CAKNXH010000108.1:367858-386572 GCA_932178445.1 Andricus quercusramuli
TCAAAATTCATATCTTTGGTTTAAAAACTAAACTGTTTTGCCAGAAATTCGTCTTTTTGGATTGAAAATTTAACATTTTGGCTGAGATTTTTTTTCATTAATGACTGCAAAATCATTCTTGGTTGAAAATTCAACTCCTTTTTTGAAAATTCCTTTTTCTTAGGTTTGAAAATTAGTTTTTGAAATTTTTGAAATGAAGAATAATTTTAAAAACTGAAAAAATGTTTAGTGAATTATTAATTTGGAAAAAATTTGAGTAAGTTTAAGATATATTTAGAAGTTTTGAGAAGATCTAAACTTGATTTAAAACTGGAAAAGATTCCGAAAAATAAAAAACTAAATTTAGATTTTCGAAGATTTCGAAATAAAATTTTGAAGCTTTTTAAGGTTCTTTAAAGGTTTTGAGAAAATAGAACAATTTCTTAACTTTGCTGGAATAATTTACAATGAACTTTTTTTAAAAATAATTTTAAGAGAATATTTAAGAAGATAAAAGAAATTTTTGACTAATGAATACTAATTGAACAAGTAATAATTTGGAAAAGAATCAAGTAAGGTTAAAGTATATCTAGAAGTTTTGAAAATATTCCAAAATAATTTAAAATGTTGAAAGATTTAAAAACAAACAATATTTGAAAGCTTTCTATGCCTCTTTGAAAGGTGTCAGAAGAATGAAAAACAATTTATTAAAATTCCTAGGAAAATAAAAAATGAATTTGAAATTTGTTTTTTTTTTAATTTCGAAATAGAATCTGGAAGGTTTTGAAGCCATTTTTTTTATTTTGCCGGATTTTACAAAAATTGTAGAAAGAATTCAAGTTCCAAGATAATAAATAACAAAATTTGCATTAGATTCCTGGAAAATTTTTTCATGATTTTTCGAAACAAATTTTTAAGCGAATATCATAAACGACTTAAAACAAATTTCGATGCATAAGTTAATGTTAAATATTCTCTCAAAATTATTTAAAAAAAAATAAAAGATCATTGTAAATTATTCCAGCAAAGTTAAGAAATTTTTCTATTTTTAAAACGCTTCAAAATTTCATTTCGAAATCTTCGAAAATCTAAATTTAGTTTTTTATTTTTCGGAATCTTTTCCAGTTTCAAATCAAGTTTAGATCTTCTCAAAACTTCTAAATATATCTTAAACTTACTCGAATTTTTTCCAAATTAATAATTAACTAAACATTTTTTCAGTTTTTAATGCAAATCACTTTTTTTTGGTTGAAAATGAATTACTTTTGACCATAAATTCAACTATCCATGTTTGGTTGAAAATGAATTTCTTTGGTTGAAAATTCCTTAATTTTATATAGCTTTGTGATAATGCATGTATTTTTTCACAAATAAATCTTTTGGGTGTAGAAAATTAATCTTTTCGGTTGAAAATTCAACTGTTTGGATAAAATTTGTTTGTTTGTTAAAAATACATTTTTGTGGTTGAAGACTCATTATTTTAGTAAAAAATTCATTTTTTTTTTACAAATTTTTACCGTTCTGTTGAAAATTTGTTTTTATTTATTTAACAATACATTTTTTAACTGCACATTTTTTTTGTTCAAAATTCATATCTTTGGTTTAAAAACTAAACTGTTTTGCCAGAAATTCGTCTTTTTGGATTGAAAATTTAACATTTTGGCTGAGATTTTTTTTCATTAATGACTGCAAAATCATTCTTGGTTGAAAATTCAACTCCTTTTTTGAAAATTCCTTTTTCTTAGGTTTGAAAATTAGTTTTTGAAATTTTTGAAATGAATAATAATTATTTTTAAAATCGGCCGAATTCAGTTTTAAAATTTTTCTCGACATTCAGGCAAATACAATTTAGTGTTTTTAGTGTCTGGTAAAAAAATGAGAGAGAGAGAGCAAAATTATTTGAGGATAATTTTGAAAAATGCCACTGTTTGATAAATAAACTAAATGTATGATATTCTTTATCGGCCCTCTTAAGGGCCACCAAATATTTTAGTTAAGGGATGATCTCATTGGTCGAAAGTTTAACTGCTTCGTTGAAAACTGATATTTTTTGGTTGATAATTAATTTTTTAATGAAAACTGATTTTTTTAAATGGAAATTTCAAGTATGTGGGTAAAAGTTGAACCACATTGTTAAAAAGGTTTTTTTTTTGTTGAAGTTTCATTTTTTGGTTGAAAATTTATTTTCTTCTGTTGAAAATTAATTACGTTAACTAAAAATTAAACGATTCCAGTTGAATATTCATCAGCTTAGTTGAAAATTCATCTGACTCGTTGAAAACTCATATTTTTTGGTTGAAAATTGATTTTTTTCTGTAACTGAAAATTCAACTATTTGGGTAAAAGTTTAACCACTTTGTTAAACAATTATTTGTTTAGATGAAGGTTGAACAACCTTGTTAAAAAATCATTTCTTTGGTTGAAAATTGAACAATATCGATGAAATTTCCTTTTTTTGTTTGTCTAAAAATGACATTTGTTAACTGAAAATGTAACTTTTCCATTTACAGTTGAAAATTGAACTTTTTAGTTCAAAATTCATTTTATTTTTTTGGTAGAAAGCTAATTTTCATGTTTGAAATTTCCTCTTTTTTGTTTAAAACTACAACTGTTAAGTTGAAAATGCAATTGTTTTACAGAAAATTTATCTTTCATCAAGACTTGAAACTTTAACAGTTTGGTAGAAAATTAAACTATTTGGTTGAAAAGTTTTCCTTTATAACCTGAAAATCCAACTATCAGGTAGAAAATTGGTCTATTTGGAGTGAAAATTATTCTTGTTTATTGAAAATTCAACATTTTTGTTGAGAATTTAACTATTTTCTCAAAAATTCCTCGTTTTTGGTTGAATTTGGGTGGTTGAAAATTCGCTTTTTTTTGTTTCAGGGGATCTCAACCAGCAAAAACGTTTTCGGGAACTCGAAATAAGTTTCCGAAAACGTTTTTGAATTAATAACTTTTAGTTTTGAAATACTAAACATTTGAAAAGAAAAGTTGCAAAATGTTACAATGGAAAAGTAACTTTATTCTTTGAAGAAAAGTTCCAGTATTCTAAGCCAATATTTTAAAGGTACTAAAAATGAACTTCAATGTTTATTGAAAATGTTATTCTTTCGTCTAAAAATCCAACAATATTTTGTTGAAAATTCAGTATTTTCGGTTGAAAAGTTTATTCTTACATTTTTGGTTAGCAATTTATCCTTTTTAGCTAATAAATGTATTGCTTGGTTCGAAATGGAATTATTCTGTTGAAAAATTGATAAGTTTGTTGAAAAATCATACTTCTTGTTAAAAATTCAACTGTTTTTTTCTTCAAAATTCGTCTTTTTGGCATAAAAATTACAACAAACAAAAAGTTCTCAAAAGTTATGCATATTTGAATTTCATGGGTTTTTTTTTTTCAAAAAGTCCGAATTTTTTTCTTTCAAGTTTTTGTTTAACTTGTACTTTGTTAATGAAGATATCATCTAAGTTTAATGCTTGATAAGTAAGTTTTGTAGCAGGAGAATTCTTTTTTCTTAGAATCGAATTTTTCACATTTTCTTGGAAACAATAACAGATACGAAAGAATGTTAAGATAAAAGTTTGCACGTCAAATAAAGTTTTATGAAAAATGTCTTGTTCTTTCAGAAGGTATCGTGTTGCAAAATATGAAGATTTTTAAGCTTTTGCTCAAATGTAAAGCATACTTTTATGGGCAATGTGTAGAAATTGCGCGCCTTCTGATTAAAGCTTCAGTCAGAATTCAAGCTTCTGGTGAATATTTAAGGGACCGGACCAAAAAATCGATTTTTTTCTATTTTTTGGTAGTATATAGTATGTGGAATTTGTACACAAAGGGATTTGTTTGGTACGGACTTTTTAACGAAGCTGCAGCAGGGTCAACTGCGCAGACCGGAGAGTACTCAGCCGCACGCTGTGGAGGGCCGCCTTAGCTTTTTAAGATCTGCTTAAAAATATTAAAAAAAACCTTCAGAAATATTAACAATTGTATTTTTTATAAATTTTTGAAAAACGCCTGAAAAAAGCTCCGTCAAATAGAAATACCCCCTTAAACGCAGAAAATCTTGCTTTGATCAACGATTAGTGTGTCCAGTATTATTATAATCTAGGGCAACTTTTGAAAATGTTCCAGGACAACAATCATATTTTAATGCATTTTAATAATATCTATAAAAAAAATTATTTTTATGCATTTTTTTTAATTGTGTGGTGAGAACAATCATTTTTTGAAATGTTGCCACTTTTGCACCAAATTCGACCCGGTAAATTCTAGGGAAGAAATTCTAAAAATATTTTTACAACTGAGCAAAATTCTGTAGACTTACCTTGAAAATCTGCCAAAGAACAGTAAAAAATTTAGATTATTTCTAGAGTTATTCCAATTTTTCGAAAACATTAAAATGTAAGGTTTCTTTGCAATATTTGTTCAGTATATTGCCGGCTTATCCAGGCTCTTTTCAAAATTCCAGGACTTTTTCATGTTTGCCAAGTTCTGTAGCAACCCTAAATATATTTCTGTTCTAACAAATGAGATTAATATTTTCATCTGCCTTTTGTGAAACTTTATTTAACTTTTTTTTAAATGAGAAATGCTTTTCTTTTATTTTACTAGCATTTTCGACTTATATTCAGAACCGTAAAGTGCAAATAAAAAATAGAAAACTGCCAAGGTTGTTGAATAAACTGTATTTCAACATTTTGGGAAAAATCGCCACCATTTTGTTAATTTTGAAGATTTTTCAAAAGAAATTTTCGCCTGATTTAGAGAGAAAACTAAAAAAAGGTGGCAGGCTATATTTCCCAGTTTCCCGGTCAAAAATTTAATTGTTCCCGGTTGACTTTAAAGTTTTTATAATAATTATTATTCAATATTAATGGTTGCATTATGTAAATTTTGAAAATAATTGAGCACTGTAGAACTCCAGGGTAAAATATATAATGTAAAGTATTGTAAAAGTGATTCTTGACTTCACAGCCCAATATGTTCTCAAATGCTCTCAATAAAATAGTGGAATTTTCAATCGAAAAATATGTATTTTTTAACAAGAGTTCAATTTTCTAGCTGAAAAGTGTATTTTTTAGAAGAGAATGACTTGAAAATCCAGAAAGATAAATTTACTACCAAAAAGTTAATTTTCAACCGTATAAGATGAATTTTCAAATAAATAGTTTGAATTTTCAAAAAATGACTTTTCTACCGAAAAATGAATTTTCAATCCAAAAGGACGGATTTTCTAGTCAAAAAGACGAATGTTACACGAAATGAGTTGAATTTTTTTACCAAAAAGATGTCTTTTTAACAAAATTGTTGAATTTTCATCAAAATAATTAAATTTGTCACCAAATAATAGAATCTTTAACACAAAAAGATTAATTCGAAACCCAAAATATAATAATAGACTTTTTAAATATAAATAAATAACTTTCAATAAAAAAGATGACTTTTAAAAAAATATTTTAATTTTCAACAAAACAATTAAACTTTGAACCAAATGTGGAATTTCTTAACCAAAACATATTGATTCTGAACCAAAAATATAATAGTAGACTTTTCAAATAATAATAATCAACTTTCAACCAAAAAAATATAAATTTTCAACAAAATAGTTGAATCTTCGAACAATAAATTAGTTTTCTTCGAAGTATTTCAACCAAGTATTTGAATTTTCAATTAAAGAAGATAAATTACATTTTTTCGAATTTTCAACAAAAAATGTAAACATTTAATTTTCAACTCAAAACTATATATTGTCCGCCAAAATGAAGTAGTTCTTCTTTATTTGTTTATACTCTCTCCCTTTTACGGGTTTGAGAGTCTTTACATAACCATTACATGTATTCTTACAAACAAGCCTTATACTATCTTATTAACTATTTTATACAAATTGTCTTACATTACTATTCTTATTTCTAAACGCTTGCGAATTTGCCCTGGGCTTCCGTTTCCTCTTACTATTATCAATCTCATAATTTGACTCTAAACCGCAACTCTACTTCGTAATTCTCCTTCTTTAGGAGTCATTTTTTGGCTTTTTCCTACCCTGTGGAACCAGCTCTCTCTCTCTCAGCTCTTCCAGCTTCTTCATCCATTCCTCCCCCTGACCATTTTCTTTCAAAATCCATTTTATTCTCTCTTCTATACTCTCCCCTCCCCCTTCGTCACCTGTACACCTATCTAAAACATGCACCCACGTTTCCTGCTCATACTTACATACCCTGCACACATTCTCTTCATCATTCATCCAGTACCTACATGCTCTAACACCCTCTCCCATTCTGAATCTTATCACTATTCCATTTGCTCTCCTTTTTAATCTTTTGAAGGTACTCTGGTTCCCCCTGCCTCTTCACCATTTTATACCAGCTGTTGTACCTTGAATCAACGATTTTTTCCCATCTTTCCTCTTCTTGCCTTGCCTTAATATCTTCCTCTATTTCCTCCCACTCTCTACCCCTAACTTGCATACCCCACTCAAACCTCATTACATGCCTCTCTTCCTCCCATTTTGAACGCCCCACGTTGCCCCTCCTCTCTTTATCCATAACCTCCCGGGCACACGCTTGTGCAATTTTGCTTCCTTCTCCCCTTCTTAGTTTCTCTTCGAAGTTCCATGCTCTTTTCACTTGCCTCACCACCATTTTTTCTCGACCTATTTCTTCCCTCAGCATATAACCTGGGCAGCTCCAACTCACTCTCATAACCCATCTCAAAAATCTCTCCTGCAAACTTTCCACTCTCTTATGCTCTTTCTATCCCCAAATTTCCACTCCATAGCTTAACACTGACCACACTAAGACATCAAACATCCATACTCTCATCTTCCAGTCATTCTTAAACCTTCTTTTTTCTATACCCCATACTTGTCCCATTACTTTACTCGCACATTCTAATCTCTTTCTCACCTGCAATTCGCTTCCTCCTCTCGTTTCGAACCAAAATCCTAGGTAGCAAAACTCATCCACCAACTCTACCACCACACTATTTATCTTCCATTCATACTCTAATCTTCCCCTTTTATTTCTGAAACACATCATCTTAGTCTTGTTCACATTCACCGTTAAACCCTTTTCTCTCACATATTCTTCGAACACTCTCATCAACAGATTCATACCTCTTTCATCATCCGCGACTAGCACTACATCATCTGCATATGCTAGTGAGTACACTTTGCCTGTTCCTAGCGTTGTTCCTCCTTTTCCTTTCCTCTCCAACTTCTCCTCCAAATCTGCCAGAAGAATACTAAACAGAAGTGGGCTCAACGGACACCCTTGCCTGAGCCCCCTTCCTGTCCAGAATTCCTCTCCTTTCTTGTCTCCTATCTTCACCCTTATCTTAGTTTCCACGAATATCTCTTTTATTTTCTCTATTAATCCTTCGTCTACTCCCCTCTCTTTTATGGATGCCCATAACACCCTCCTGTTAACTGAGTCAAATGCTGCCTTAAAATCGACGAACAGTGCAACTAGTTTCCCTTTCTTTCGCCCGAGGTTCCTATTGACGAGATAGTTGAGCACGTAGATGTTATCTATGGTTCCCATCCCTTTTCTAAAACCCGTTTGATTGTGTGGTATACTTCCTTTTTCTTCCACCTGTCTTTCTAACCTCCTTCTCAGCACTTCCACATAAACTTTATATCGCACCGACATGAGTGTGATCCCTCTATATTCATCTACCCTTTTTCCCTCTCCTTTCTTAATAAGCGGTACTACCAGCCCTGTCTTCCATTCCTCCGGCCACCCTTCTCCTTTCCATACCTTATTGCAAATCTTCCACATCTCTTCTTTCACTCCTATTCCCCCATATTTCAGTGCTTCGTTTTCCAACCCATCCTCCCCTGATGCCTTATTTCTTTTTAACCGAACAATTGCCTCATTTAACTCTTCCCTACTAATCTCGTTTTCGTTTTCCTCGTCTCGCTCTACCGCTTTTCTTCCTTCTCCCTTCACCCTATTTTCCACACCTCCTAACAGCCCCTTGAAGTGCTTCGTCCACTCTTTCATTCCTATTTCTTCATTTATGCCCTTCCTTCCTCCTCTTTCCCTGTTTATCACTTCCCATTCCCTCCCTTCCTTCACCGCTTTCTCTACCTCTTCCATGTACCTTTCTTTTTCCTTCTGTCTTTTCTCCTTTATCATTCTTTCGTGCTCTCTCTTCCTCCTGTTGAGTTCTCCTTTTGTCATTTCCCCTTTCCTCAATTTTCTTACACTTTCCTTCATCCTTTCTTTACTTTCCCTGCATTCATCGTCCCACCAACCTCTCCTAAACCCCTCTTCTTCTCTGGGTCTCACCTCTTCCCTTACTTTATCAATCACTCCTTTAAGATTTTCTAGCAGCTTGTCTACTCCTTCCTCCTATTTCCTCATTTTCTATTTTTTCTTTAAATTCTCTTAATTTTCCCTCCCCCCAAAAACCCATTTTCAATTTATTTTCCCTCTTTCCTTCCCTCTTTCCCCTACCCCACTTTGGGCTACCTCCTCTCATTGTCGCAATCACCGGGAAGTGTTCTGAGCCTATCACGTCGCCAACTTCCATTTTAACCATCAACTTCCTTATTCTTTCTTCTGCCAGAATGTAATCTATGACGGTGTCCCCTATACCCGCATACGTATATTCCCCTTCTTCATCCCCCTTGGTATTGCCGTTACAAATGAACCATCCCACCTCTCCCAACAAGTCCAGAAGCCTCCTACCCTCCCGGTCCGTTTCTTTTTGCTTCGAATTTCTTATGAACATCTCCTTTTCTCTATCCCATACCTCTCCTCCTTGTTCCTCGGTCCATGCATTAAAGTCCCCCCCTATTAGGACCAACCTGTCACCTTTTTCTTCTGTCCATTTCCTTATTGTTCTCCACCCTCCCTCTTCTCCTCTTCTTCTGTACACACATACTACATCCATCATAACTTTTCCTAATTTTATTCTCCTAACCATTGTTCCGTCCTTTTCTTCTCTATACTCTCCCTTTTCTTCCTCTACCACCAGTTCCTTTCTTACACCTGACACCATGCCACCCATTCCTCTCCCTTTTACATGCTCCTTTCTCGCTGCTTGCATCTTCCACTCATATGCTTTCGGTAATACTATTTTCATGCCTTTCCATTCTTTCTCATCTACCCACGTCTCACTCATCATTATCACATCCCACTTCTGCAAATCTCCCCAAAATCCTTTGTCCTTGTTTTTTAGTCCTGAAACATTCCAGAACGCTACTTTCACGTCGCCCTTCTTGCATTTCTCACCTTTCTTCCTTACATTCAAGCCCTTTTGTCGTTTTGAAACCCCCCCGTGATACTTGCATTCCCATTTTCCTCTCTCTGGTCTCCTTTATTCACAACCCATTTCCTACCCTCCCTCAGATCTTCTACTTTATCGTCCCAAATCAATATATCTCCGTTTACCCATATCCTATCTCTCCCGATCCTTACCCTATTACCTTTACTCCTCTCGGTCCATGCCTTTCGCTCGATTATCCACTTTCTTCTCCTTTCCCGCCACGTCAGATCATCTTCGATTCTTTCTTTTCTTCCTTTCAATACCTTCTTCTTCTCCATTACTTCATACTTTTCCTCCTCACTTCCTAGTTTCACTAAAAACACACATTCTTTCCCCTCTTCCTTCCCTCCTAGTCTCTTTATCCCTTCTACTCTGACTTGCACGCCGATGTCTCTCATCAGCTTCCCAATCTCATCCCCTTCCTTTTCCCTGTCCGCTTTCAAACCCTCTACTATTATATTCTTTTTCCTCTTTGCTCTCTCTTCCCACAAAAAGGAATTTTTAAGAAAATAGTTCAATTTTCAATTAATAAAATGAATTTTTATCAAAGTAGTTCAACTTTCAACCAAGTAGTTGAATATTCTTTCAAAGAAGATGACATTTTAACATAATAGTTGTATTTTAAACAAAATAATTGAATTTTCAACCAAATAATTAAGTTTTCAACAAAATAGTAGAATTTTTATCAAAAGATATGAAGTCTAAATAAAAATATAATAGTAGATATGTGGATGAAAAAGAATTCACTTTCAACAAAAAAAAAACGACTTTTCTGCTAGAAGATGAATTTTCAATACAAAATTATTAGTCATCAATTATATAAGTTCAGGTTATCCATGTGATTACTGTGTTAAATACCTAAAAAGGAAGTTTTCGTTCTCAAATATAAAAGGAACTTCAGTATTTGAACGATTAATCAAAAAAAGCTTCAAATTCTTAAATATATAGTATACAAAGAACATTCATTTTTTAAGAAAACATGAACTCTGAATCTTAATTACAAAATGATTCTGGATATTTGAACTGAGATCGTTACTAATACTGAGCACAATTTCAAACATATTTTTTTGAAAAAGAGACGATATTTATCGCAAAAGTGAAAACCAATCGGAAAAATTCCTGGTTTTCCACGAAATTCTCGATTTATCCCCAGTGCTCAAAACTTCAAATTCAATTCAAAACGCATCAAGTTGCTAACTTTTCAAATAAAGTATTGCATTCTTCACAAAATAGATGCATTTTTTAACGAGTAATTGATTTTTCATCCGAAAAGTTTAATTAGTCCAAAAAATACAAGTTTTCAACGAAATACACGAATTCACAATTAAATAGTTGAATTTTCAACAAAAAAAGATGAAATTTCAACCAAATAGTTGAACTTAGAAATAAAAAGGTAAGTTTTTAACAAATAATAGAATAGTTAAATTTTCAGTTAAAAATTAATTTTCTACACAAAAAAAATGTCAGCCATCCGATTCACAATTTCAGGCCAATCATGAAATTATTGATCGGGCCGTTTTTAAAACAAAATAGTGTTTCTTTACTCAATTTTGAATGAAAAAATTTGCCGGAAATAATAAATGTATTTTTAAATTGTTAGTTGCTTATAATGTCGAGTTTGTCAATTTCGCCTTACAGTTCATATTCTTACGGAGTAAAAAAATTATAAATTTCATATATTCAATATATCATGATATTAAAAGAACCATTACTACAAACCTACGATAAGGATATGAATTAAAAGACCTAATATTGACAAGTTCAACCTTTTAAGCCAATATTTTCAAAAAGGGCCTGAAACATTATTTAAAATTTTGTCTTAAACTGTTAGTATGATGCCGAACAGCTGTCATCAAAAACGAAATCTCATTTGCAAACAACATTCAGTTTAACACGGTTGCACCGCATCGTGAAATATTTAGGAGACATTTAGAAACAAACCTTTTTTACATTAATATTCTCGACTTCTTAGCTGCAAGGTTGTTTTCATACCTGAAATAAAAATGTGTAACGGTCAGGAAAATTGAAAAATTAATCTGGGAAAATCCGGGAATTTCGAAATTGTTATTTTGTTGCAACCCCGATAGTGATTACACCCATTTCTTAGTTACAGGTAGCTATGGGAGAATCAGTCCAAAATCAAGAATTGATTGAAGCAGTTCAAGCAGGAGTCGTCGAAAAAGTCAGGCGTCTCACCAACGCACTGGATGCAGACTCCTTGCGACTGTGGTCACCTGGTTTTAATTTACTTTGCCAATCTCTCAAGAACAAACAGCTGGAAATCGCCAAACTCTTAGTAAATCACGGATGTTCACTTGGAGAACGATTTATTGGTGATAATGCACTTCACGTAGCCGTCGTGTACGGAGACTTCGAAATAGTCAGGATGATAACAAACAAAGGTTATTCTTCAAAAGTAGAGAATAAACAAGGGATGACCGCACTCCACCTTTTTCCCCAAAGATATCCTGTCGACCAAGAATGCCCTCAAATTCTCAGACTGCTTCTTCGAGACATAACAAACATCAATCATATCAAACATTTTAAATCTGGCTTTTCACCACTTCACTTTGCAGCAGAGTGTGGTAATGCGGAGATGATTTCCCTGTTGCGGAACGTAAGCTGCGATATAAACACCAGGGACAATGAAGGTCGTACTCCCCTTCATATTGCAGCATTGAATGGACAAGCAAGAGCTGTTGATAATCTTTTGATAAGCGGTGCAGATAAGGAACTGACTGATAATGAAAATAAAACGCCACTTTGCTTGGCAGTCGGAAGACAAGATGTGCCAACAATACAAGCCTTTCTGAAAAACTCGAAAACGCTGAAAAATGATGCTATGCTTATCTACTGTGCTACAGAGACAATGACTAAGGTGCTTGTTGAAATGTTTCTGAAGCAGGGAGCCAGTCCAAACAATTCTTCGTCACAAACTGGGAAGACTCCGATCCACATAGCCGTCGAAAAGGGGCCTTCAGAGATTGTTTCTCTATTATTACAGTATGGTGCGAACCCGAACGCAAGACAAATTCGAAGCTCAGGTTCTAAACAAGGCGAACATACAATTGGATGTACGGCGCTCCATGTTGCAGCCGAAAAGGAGAAAGTCGAAATCTTCCAACTTCTCCTACAGGACGGTGCAAAACCTGAGCTTATCGACGAAGAAGGAAGAACTCCACTACATTTGGCGACAAACAATGGTTCGGTGCCACTAGTTACTGCTTTACTGAATTGTGGATGCAGTGTTTCATCTTTATTTACACCAGCAGAACCAGATGGATACACGCCTTTACATATTGCGGTTGAAATCGGTAACGAGGACATTGTAACTCTCTTATTAAATGCAGGAATCTCTGTCAATTCCCCCACGAAGACTGGATATATTCCTCTTCATCTTGCTGTTCAAAAAGGAAATACAGAAATGGTCAAGCTTTTATTGAAATACAATGCTGATCCAAGTGCTCAAGGTCCATCTTCTATAGAAACTCCCTTGTTTTTCGCAGCTGAAATAGGTAGCTGCGAAATTGTGGACATCATATCTGAAGTTTCTTCTAATCGGACAGGAGACTGGCAAGAAGGTTATTTTTCTTTATTTGTGGCTGCATATCATGGACACGAGGGTGTTGTTAAAAAGCTTTTAAAAAAAGGAGTCGATCCAAATGCGAATATCCGAAATTATCTAACTCCTCTGCAAGCAGCTGCACAACAAGGTCATGAAAATATTGTCAAGATCCTTTTGGAATACCAAGCAGAGGTAAACCCAAAATGTATTGTAGGAAATAATCGATTCTCCACTCCTCTCATTGCTGCTTGTCTCTCTGGACACGAGGCCATCGTCGAAATTCTTCTGAAACAAGGAGCTTATCTGAAGGCAAAAGTTGTCTCGAAACCTAAGGAACTAGAGTCTAAAGTTGAGTGTCTTTTAACTTATGGATCCTACTCTCATACAGAGGTCTTTTCAAAAGAATTCAAAATTGGATACACACCGATTCACTTTGCTGCTGCAAGTGGTAAAAAGGAAGTTGTCAAGATGATTGTAAAACGAGGAGCAGATGTCAATGCGAAAGCTGAAAATAATAATTCATCGCCACTTTGTGTTGCTGTGGAAAAGCAACACCAAGATGTGGTTTCTTATCTCTTGGAATCTGGCGCGTCTACTGATGCTCAATATTCTGGGCGGTTTGTACTCTTAAAAGCTATTTGGTTAAAAAATGCGAATATTATTAGGCTTCTGCTAAAATACAAAGCGCCCTTGAATTTCACTTTCAGTTCAAAAGGGGTGGTCGGATATACACCGCTACATCTTGCTGTAATGAAAAGCAGTGTAGAGGTCGTCGAAGTTCTTTTGAAAGAAGGATCAATAGTAGATACAATTTCTCAAGTGGAATTACCCCTTCACTTAGCCGTTGAGAGAAACGATGATGAAATCATATCGAAGCTTATCGAATACGGAGCCTGCATTGATTCTGAGTGTTCTTCAGGGCTAACGCCACTTTGTCATGCAGTCTCGGATTTCAAAACTAAAGCCTTTAAATTACTTGTGAAGTTGGGAGCATCGTTGAGTGTGAAGACTAACAAAGGACAGTCATTACTTCACTATGCTATTGATAAAAACAAGGTAGGCATTCATGACATGAAGGACCATATGATTAGACTCACCTTGGAATGTGGAGCAGATGTCAATTTGAAGGATCCATCCAACATTTCAGCAATAGAAAAAATTCTGCGCAGCAGAGACTCTGTGGATATTGATGAGCAATATTACAAGGAATACGAAGGAGCAAAGATCAACGGAATGTTCTACGATCATGATCGATTACTGAAACTTTTCTTGGAAGAAGGTTTCGACTTGAACACTCGAATTGGTGGATCTGCACAAACTATTTTGCATTTTGCAGCTAGGACAAGAAATGAGGAGACAGTAAAATTGCTCTTACAACACGATGCTGATCCTAATCTTCAGGATAATAGAAAAGACACAGCTTTCCATTATGCTATAGCAAACGCTATTTGTGTTGTGGATGATATACGGGAACTATTGGAAATCGAATACGAGTACGAAGATGAAACTCCAATAATTAGAGGTTTGCACTCTGATGATTTTGCTGATGATTTTTTTATAGAATTTCAACAAGCTGTCGAACTTGCGCGTAGTATGACTAAAGGTTTAGCCAGAATGCAAGCTTCCGGTGAAGATTTGAATCCAGAAAATCTTACTTTGATCAATAGTGAGTACGTCCAGTATTATTATAATCAATGCAGCGAAGAACTGGAAAAACTTCAGCAGTGCAAGATTACCAAGCACGTTGCGTATTTCGATATTTTGATTGCGAATGAGAACAAATTAGCTGATTATGCTAATAATGAAAATATTATTGAGGCTTTTGATTCCAAAAATCTGAAGCAGTTTCCGCTATACGAGGAAGAGTTGAAAGCTCGATTTGAAAGAGGCGTGGCTAGAAAAAATGTTTTTGAAATGAGCATAACGGTTTTAAACTATATCTTCAAAATGAAAGTTCCGTATCTTGTAATTGACGAAATATTCAAGTATCTCAGATCTGTTGATTTGAAAAATGTGTGCAGGGCGCGAAATCCGCTTATATTCGTTAGTTCCGATTTGCCTTCAGATTCTGAATCAGATTCTCATTAGGAAAAAAAGATACAAAGTGAAAATATTTGAGGATATATTTCTGTTTAAATAATAGGAGTATTATTTTAATTTGTCTTATGTAACTCTAAAAATATAAGTGAAAGCTTACTGAACGATAATTAAATAAGAAATTCGTTTTTTGTTTATTGTAGGGGAGAGTGGGGAGTTGTGGGCCGTGGGGAGTCGTGGGCCACCTCAATCTACGCCAATTTGTGGGTGGTAGGATTGCTTTAAGCACTGCCAAAAGACTCTCTTTGTATGAGCTCACTTTTGTGAACTCGACCCATGGTCTCAAAAGGCGTAGTTAGTATTTTGACATTTTTGTTTGAAGAAATCAAAATAAAAGTTTGTGTACAACTCAAGTTGTTGATATTCGAAGTCCCGTTGTACAGCATATTTCAAAGGTAAGTTAGTGCAAAATATTCCTTGAGCAATTGGCTTTAAATTCAATCAAACAATTTCGGTAAAACATTCATTGTGTGTATGGCAATTCGGTCATTTCGTAAATGTCGGCTGTGGGGAGTTGTGGTTCACCGTTAGTGGGGAGTCGTGGGCCAAACGTTCTTAATGCGTATTTCAATTTTTGAAGTGAACCTTCTTTTCTCTGGAGTGAATTTAGAATGTCAATTGTGTTGAAACAATGAATGTCAATCAGAACAACACAGTTAACTGCAGCATGTGCGATCGTGCGGCGCACTTGAAATGTTCCAACATGAGGACAGGATATTACACGTGCATACATTGTGAATCAGAATAATTTTTTGTTAATCTTTTTAAAATCATTAATTTTTATTTACTGCAACTTCAATAAACATAAACTACTGGAATATGCCATTCTCTTTTATTTTTTGTCATGGCCCACAACTCCCCACCAAAATCACAAATATCGATTTTGATAAGATTTACGCCATCCTAAATATTTCTCGCGCATTAGCGAATTTTATTAATTGTGGTCTCCAGTTGATACACTGAGAAGTTTACTACAAATACCAGTTCATACATTGACAATTTATCGATGTTCAGAGAAGTTATGTCTTGGAAACAAAGCGTGGCCCACAACTCCCCACTCTCCCCTATTGTATTAGTGGTAAATCGTTTTTATAAGTCCGTACAATATTAAAGTATTTCGTATTTTTTAATGGAGTGAATCAAAGCAACTTTCATAAATACAAAAATAATTATAATAAATTTAAAGAAATTATTATTCAAGGATCCACAGGTTATTTTATGTTGCAAGCAGTTGCAAACTTATTTATAATTTAAATTGTCAAAGGCGTTGAACGTGAGAACCAAAATGCCAAATAAAAATTTAGTTTCTAGGTTATGATTCAAGTTTGCCTTCAATTTGACAATTGCCCATATATGTATGCTGATAAATTCTGATAAAATAGACTTTTCTTTTTGATAATCTTGAAGTTAATATTGACAGTATATAAATTCACTGTAGAAATTAGCTCGGGATTGTGTTAAATAATAAGAATATTAAGTAAAATGGGGGCTAACAACAAAACTGAGGTTATGAAACGACTTACACCATAAACTAAGCCACTCTTATGGGAAAATGTAAGTATATTTCTATATTTAATGATGGATTCAAATTCAGCGGCATCGAGTAATAAAATTTGCAATGGTTGCTACAAAATCCGAATTTCAAAATTCCCTGACTTTACCCTGACCAATTTTCCATCTTTTGTAATTTTTTCTTTCAGGTATAAAAACAACCCCACACCTAGGAGATCAATAATGTTAGTGTAAAAAAATTATATTTTTAACCATATTTTTAACCTTTTTAGTGCCGTCATACAGAATTTTTTTGGGGTGCATCCACAAATTATTTACGGCATACATAAAAGACATAAGTTTGCAAGCAAATAGTCGATATTTTTCAACTCAAAAAGATCAATTTTGAATCAAAAATGGAAGAATCACTTTTTCTTTCGAAATAATTGTTAACAAATATTTATTGAGACACAAAGCTGAACACAATACTAGAGGCGATGCCTGGCGAACATTATAAAGCACAGGTCTTTTTAAACAAATTGTCTCTATTTCTATAATTTCCATTTAAAATTAATTACTTGAGGTTTCGAATTTTTAATTGTACAATATTGCAGTTTTAAATTCAAAATTTCAGAACCATTCCGCTATTACATATTTCAGAATTTCATAATAAAAACCTTGATAATCAGTTTGGAATTTAATAATTTAGATGTGAATATAAAGCAATTTCAAAATGAAAAGCTTAAAATGTACAATTTCAAAAAATGGTATCATATTACCATATGAAATTACTATTTACTTTGAAAGATTTTTTTATAATAATTCCATTCATTTTTTGATTTTAGAAAAATTTGTCTAGTCAGCTTTAATGTTGAATTATAATTTTTCTATGGAATGACAATTTCAAATTCTAGGCTTTCAGAAGTTTTTTGACCTTGTGCATTTGACACTGTCCTATTTTCGAAATTCTAATCTGAAATGAAGGGTAGAAATGCAAAAGGAGTCAAGCGCCATTTTTCACTTTTTTCAGGAGAGACTAAAAACATGTTGTAAATTCAGCGGGACCATTTAAGAAAAAAATAAGAAAGTTCTTTCGAGATACTTTCATGCTCTATCGAACTAAAAAAAGTTTGCTCACAAAAAGCCATCCGGTTTCGAGAAATTGAATGAAACAGGTCACGTTTCGAGGTTAAATTTTGGGTCCGTATCGACTTTTAACGTCTTTCAACATTAATTGTGGAGTCAATTTGCAGTTTAAGAAAAAACTAAAAGCATGAATTCTAGCTATTGAATGGACGAATTGATTTCCAAAAAGTTTGTTTAAAAAAAATCATGCAGTTTCGCGAAATTTGAAAATCCAATTATGACTTCAGGCTTTCAACGATTTCCAGGACAGAAGACAACCTGTGTAAAACTGCTTTTACAAATGCAAAATTATTGTTATTCAGTTCTATATTGCAATTAAAAAAAAAAATTGAGGACAATCTCGAAAAAATTCCCTGAAAATGCCAAGTTTTCCAGGTAGGATAGACACCCTGATTAAATAGGTCAAATTCGTATGGTCTCCTTTCCTTTCAAAATACCAAAATATTTTGTCGGCGATTGATTCTGCGATACAAGGATGAACCGTAACTGATTTAAATTAGATACGGCATCACAACGTTTTTCTATACATTGAAATTATTGAAAAAAGGCGACTAATTTCCAAAATAGTTGAAGAGATGACAAATATAACATTGTTTTTAGTTCAATTTCGTACTTTCCAAATTGAGTGAACTGTTTCCCTTTCCCGCTTACGGATTACTGACTGAATAAAAGCAACTGCAATCAAATAAATAATTACACTTTTTACATTCCATAATATTAAACATCAACCCATATAAAAACAGGAATCCTGGGAAAATGTAAAAAAACATTTTTAAGGAAACAATATAATTTATTGCTTAAATACTCATTAAAATGATTATCTAATGTTCACAGGTTATTTATCTTACAAGTTTAGGACTCTGTGATAGAGGAAACTCTTGAATTTGTGATTTTTAGGAGTTTAGAAAATTTCAAAGGTTTCAGAAAATTTCGAAGATTGCAAAATATTTCAGAAAGCTTGTAAGATTTGAAAATTCCAAAATATTTGACAAAGATTTTAAAGATTAAAATTTGTTCAAAGATTTTAACCATTTCACAAAGATGTCAAGATTTAAAATGTTTTCAAAAGATTTTACACAGATCTGAATAATTTCGAATTTTTCCAAAGATTTCATGATTGGAAAATTTTTCAAGCATTTCAGAGAGATTTCCAAGATTTCAC
>CAKNXH010000108.1:386582-484016 GCA_932178445.1 Andricus quercusramuli
GATTGGAAAATTTTTCAAGCATTTCAGAGAGATTTCCAAGATTTCACGGAAATTTAAAAAGATTTTAAAGATTTGAAAATTTAATATTTTTGTAATATTTCTCTTTTAGAAATAAATAAGCATTTTATAGGATTGTTTGTTCCAGGTCCATAAATGCAACTTAAATCAAATTGCAAACAACTCCCGGAACATTCGACGAACTTTCCAAAATTCAAACTGTTAATAAAAAAGAATGAATAGATCAGGTTCGCCAATTTCTCTAC
This sequence comes from Andricus quercusramuli, assembly GCA_932178445.1. Taxonomy (NCBI): domain Eukaryota; kingdom Metazoa; phylum Arthropoda; class Insecta; order Hymenoptera; family Cynipidae; genus Andricus; species Andricus quercusramuli. The sequence goes on from CAKNXH010000108.1 coordinate 386,846, forward strand.
CACAGATGTAACGCCCTTGAATTTAAAATTCAAACTCAATTGCTGACTGTCTATGGATTTCTTTTGTTTTCTTTGAAAATTTTCTTAAAATCGAAATCGGAAAAAAATAAGTCCATTGTAATATAAAATTTACACAGCGTATCACTTTGCTTCAGAAATTAACAAAACAATACTAAATAAATTAATTTCATGTAACTATATTACGTTCCTAATAGTTTTCTCTTTATCACAATTAGTTTATTATGTTTCATTCTCCTACTCATTAAGAAAACCCATCGGACCAAGATCAAATTGTTATTCATTATAAAATCTGATATTCATTTCGATTTCGAGAGTTTGATAAACCTTGAAATCTGGGATACAAGCCTTCATGAAATCTTTAAAACTTTTGAAAATTTTTGTGAAATATTTTGAAATGTTTGCTAAATCTTTGGAATCTTCTAGAATCTTTATGAAATCTTTTTAAATCTTCGTGAAATCTTTGTAAAATCAACGAAATATTTGTTCAATTAAATTCAATTCTTGTGAAATATTTTGAAATCTATGAAATCTTTAATATTCTTATGAAATCTTTGAATTTTTTTAATATTTTTAAATCTTTGTGAAATCTTCCTGAAATCCTTGAAAAATGTTCAAATTATGAAATCTTTGTAAAAATTTCAAACCATCAAAATCTTTATCAAATCACTAAAAAATGTTCAAATCTTATAATTTTGTGAAATATTTTGAATTATTATGAAATTTTTCAAATCTTGAAACCTTCGAAGAAAAATTTAATCTTTAAAATCTTTCTGACATATTTTGGAATATTTGAAATCTTCGAATTTTCATGAAATATATGCGAATTTTCAAATATTTAAGATCTTTGCTAAATCTTCGTGGAATCATTTGGAATCTTTAAAATATTTTTAAATCTTTGTGAAATCTTTGAAATCTTCGTGAAATCATCGAAGTATTTTTAAAATTTGCTAAATCTTTGAAATTTCTTTAAATCCTCGTGAAATTTTACGAAAATGTTCAAATCTGTGAAATATTTCAAATTTTCATGGAATATTTGAAAAATTTTTCAATCTTTAAAAATCTTTGAAATCTTAGTAAAATCTTTTGAAAAATTTTCAAATCATGAAATATTTGTGAAATCTTTGAAAAAATGTTAAACTTTAAAATCTTTGTCATATCTTAAAAATTTTTAAAATCTTGAATTTTGGTAAATATGTTTAAATCTTGGTAAAATCTGTTGAAAATTTGTCAAAACTTGAAATCTTAAAATGATTCAAATCTGATTTTCCTGTCTAATTTTTTTCTTATATTTTCTTATTTTTTAAGTTTGAACTAAATCGTTCTTTTCGTTAAATTTCGTTAAATCGTTCTTTCTTTCGTTGAAAATCGAAACATTTTGATGATATTTCGTTTTTTAAAAATAACATTTGTTAATTGAAAATGTAACTTTTCCATTTATAGTTGGAGGTTGAACTTTTTAATTTAAAATAATCTTTTTTGCTAGAAAGCTAATTTTCATGGTTGAAATTTCCCCTTTCTTTTTCAAAACTGCAACTGTTTAGTTGAAAATTCAATTGTTTTACAGAAAATTCATATTTTATTTAGACTTGAAACTTTAACAGTTTGGTAGAAAATTACACTATTTCGTTGAAGATTAACTCTTTTTTTTGTTCAAAATTCATTTTTTATCTGAAAAGTAGCTTGGTTGAAAAGTTTTCCATTATAATTTGAAAATTCATCTATTAGGTAGAAAATTGATCTATGTTGTAGAAAATTCGTCTATTTGGGGTGAAGATTATTCTTGTTTGTTAAAAATTCATCATTTTCGTTAAGAATTCAACTATTTTCTTAAAGATTCGTCGTTTCTGGTTTAATTCGGCTGGTTGAAAATTGTTTTTTTTTTTTGTTGAAAATTAGTTTTTTAAACTGAAAATTGAATGATTCGATTTTTGGTTAAACGTTGAACTATTTCGTTGAAAATTCACCTTTCTTGACTAAAATTTATTTTTCTTGTTGAAAAATCTTCTTTTCCGGTTCAAAAGTCAACTGTTTTCTAAAAATTCCGACTTTTTAGGACTTAGGTCACGATTACTGGGACGTTTACCTTACGTATTTTTTCGGTTTGCAAAAAAAAATGCTAAAATGTTATGCGTATTTGAATTTTATGCTTTGTTCTTCAAAAACCCCGTCAAATAAACTTCTATGAAAAATGTATTGCTATAATACATGTGTCCACCAGTATTATTATAATTATTAATAATTACTTGTGGAGGGAAGAAAAATCCAGAATGCGAGGCAGGAATCGAACCTGCAAGCCGACGGAGTGTGTCTAAAGCCTACGCCTTAATCCCCACGACCATCGTCCCACCGACAGAAATGACAAAAGTGAAGATACATATTATAAGGATGAGTTGTTACAGAAGTTATTTCCGACTTTTTCAGTATTCACAATTGCTATTCTCCTTAAAACAGGTGTAAAGGTGATTATTATTTATGAAAAATAGAATTAAACTTGATGACGTAGATTAATATAAAAAAGTTTTCTTATTTATTTCACCAGTTTTGTATTCATATGCGAATTATTTTGAAGAAAATACTATTTTAACCGTTGTTGTTTATATATTTTAGAACAAATTTGGAACATAACGCGTTAGAAAAAAGTGTCATGAGACTTATTTTTGGAACCCGAAAGTGCAAATTAAAAACAGAAAACTGCTAAGGTTGTTGAATAAAGTGTCTTTTAACATTTTTAGAAAAATCGCCACCATTTTGTAAGTGTTGAAGGTTTTTCAAAAGAAATTTCCGTCCGATTTAAAAAGAAAACCAAAACAAGGTGGCCACTTAAACTTAAAAAAACTTCCAGGCTATTACTTGGTTTCTCGGTGTTAATTGCTGTATTATGTGAATTTTGAAAAGAATTGAGCATTGTAGAACTCCAAGGTAAAATATATAATGTAAATTATTGTAAAAGTGATTCCTGACTTCACAGCCGAAAATGTTCTAAAATTCTCTCAATAAAATAGTGGAATTTTCAACCGCCAAAGATGTATGTTCAACAAGAGTTAAATTTTCTAGCTAAAAGTCGATTTTTTTAGAAGAAAATGACTTGAAGAACCAAAAAGATAAATTTACTACCAAACAGTTAATTTTGAACCGTATAAGATAAATTTTCAAATAAATAGTTGAATTTTCAAAAAATGACTTTTCTACCAAAAGATGAATTTTCAAGCCAAAAGGACGGATTTTCTACCCAAAAAGATTATCTATTTTCGGCCAAAAATGGAATAGTTTTTTTTTAGTTAAAATGAATTTTCACAAAAAAAAACTTGAATGTACTAACTACAAAAATGAATTTTCAACTAAATAGTCGTATTTTCAAACAAAAAATATCAAACTGCAACCAAAAACAGTTGAATTTTGAACACGAAAATTTGAGTTTTCAATAAAAAGATGAATTCTCAACGAAAAATTAAATAGTTGATATTAAAAAAAAAAAAATCAAAATGGTTCAATCTTGAACCAGAGTTGAATTTACAAAGAAAATTAAATTTCTAACAAAATAGTTGAACTTCTAACTCAATAGTTAACTTTCAATCTACAAAGATGAATTCTTAACCAAAACGACGAATTTTCAATCAATAAAATTAATTTTGTACCAAAAAAGTCCAATATTCAACAAAATAATTTAATTTTCAACCAAAGCGATGAATGTCTAATCAAAATGATAAATCTTCAACGGAAGGAATTTTTTATAAAGTAGTTCGACTTTCAATTCAGAATTCAAATTGCCTTATTAAAAATATGTGACGTGCGCCGAAGAAAGGGGGCTTACTCTGGAAAGCGAGATTTTTCAGGACGAGCAGTGGAAGTCGACCAGATAGACGCGACTTTTAGGATAGAGGGTAGACCAAGGATATTATAAACGTAGATGCGGTGCGGGCTTAGTTACCCGCGATAAATATAGACGGCGCGTCCGGCGAAAATTGTCAGTTCCCCTGTACCCACCACTACTCCCCGATAGCACCCATCGATATAGTTCGCCAAGAGCCACTTGGAGCGCTGTAAGCAACTCTCATCACACTCGTCGATAACTTTAGCTCGGATAAGAACCATTCAAACTGAAAATAGAGGTTGAGACGGCAGTTCCATCCTAGCCAGATTAGGTTTCGCATTTGCAAAAAAATTTAATTAGTTGAATAGAATTTCAATAGCACATTCATAAAAAATATCATGATCCATACAATCTATTTTAAAATAAAACTGTGAACTATTATAATTGATACAGCTTACTCGAAATATTTACGTACGTTATATGGTATAAAATTTAAAATACAAATAATATATATTATTCAAACTATATTTTTGAACTTTTTTCAGAACTTTCAAATAGGTTTTAAAATTATTCTCATTTTTTCGTAAGATTTGTGTAAGATTCTGCAAAAAAATTGCCTCAAAATCTACGATATTTTCACAATTTTATAAATCTTTTATATTTAAGATGCAATAATCAAATATTTTTATCACAGAAATTTTGTTAAATGTTTAATTTTATTCAAATTATCGTTCGAATAATTGTATCGTTCGAAATAATTGTATAAAAATAAATTAATAATTTGATTTTTGATAACGTTTTTTGTAATTAGAAAAAAAACAGTGCACATTTTCAAACAAAATTCTTTATCAAGAAATATATTTTTTCAATTATTGTTATTTTAAATTCAAACAATAATTTTTGAAATTTTAAAGTTTAAACGTTAAAAAAGTTTTTTCTTTGATATAAATATTTTATTATTTTATTTTAAAAATATTTGTTAACAAACCATTTGTTTATTGTTTAAATTGGTTAATTTTCTAGTTCGGATCTTTTATAATTCGGAAATTTTCTGTCGGGAATTTTTAAATTTGGTAATATTAGAATTATCGAGAATTTTCCGAAGGGATTGAAAAGTCCAAATAATAAAATTCCCGACACTGTAAAATTCGCAAATTGCGAAATTCCCAAATAATAAAATTCCCGAAATAATAAAAGTGCCGAAATATAAAACTCCCGAATTAAAAAATTCACGAATAATAAAATTCCTGGCAGAAAAATGCCGAATTATAAAAAATCCAAACTAGAAAATTCCTGAATTTAAATAGTTTAAAAAATTGTTGTTCATTATATATTATTTATTTATTGAAAATACAATCATAAAATACTTTGATCAAAAAAACGTTTTTAATGTTTAAAATTTAAAAAAATTCTTGTTTGAATTTAAAATAATAATGATTAAAAAAATGGATGAAAAATTTTGTTTGAAAATGTTCATAGTATTTAAAAAAATATGAAAAACGTTCTCAAAAATCAAATTTTTAATTTAAAAACAAATAATAAATTAAATAAGTTCCTATATAAATCGGTGCTGAATTGAATCCTGCAAAGTTTGTTTGAAAAATGTTATTAGGTTCGAAGATAATGTAGGAAGAATTTTTTTTTCTTTCGAAGCGCACGTGTTTTTTGTATTATTTTTTGATACAATTTTTAAACAATTATTGTTCTTGTGAATTCATGCATTTTCTTTAATAACAATATTTGATTATTGTATTTTTAATAAGTAAATAATATTTATTGAGAAAAAAATTGTTCTTCATGATTTAATTCGGGGATCCTCTAATTCGGGAATTTTTTACTTTGGATATTTTCTGTCGGAAATTTTCCAATTCGGTAATATTATAAACTGTTCGACAATATTATAATTTCGGAAATTTTATTATTCGAAAATTTTCCCATTCGGCAATTTAATAGTGTCGGAGATTTCATTTTTCGGGAATTTTCAGTTATCCTTTTCGGAATTTTTTTAGTCGTCCCATATTTTATACCTTCTCTTAAAATTATGTAATTTTTAAAAATTAAAAGTCAAAATTTAATTTCGAAATCATCAAAAGTATCCATTTTCTTTTAAATTATTTTTCATTATTTAAAATTTATTTTTTTACTTTATTTTTATTTTTTTTATTCTTATTTATATTATTAAAAATCTTTTCAAATTATTTTTTACATTTTTTCGGAACTTTTAAATATATTTTAAAATGATTTCCATATTTCCTAAACTTGTTGTAAAATCCTGCAAAACAAATTGCCTCAAAAACTTCCAGATTTTTTTTTCAATTTTGTAAATCTTTTGAAATGTTTTGAAATATCTTTAAACTTACTTTTTCGAAATAAAAAATCATTAAAAATATTCCCAGAAATATTAAAACAAACTTTGTTTGGAAATCTTTCAACATTCTTGAGAAGCTCCTAATTTTTTTTCGAAACATTTAAAAACCTCCAACTTATTCGCATTTTTTCTAAATTATTAATCATTGTTCAACTGTTATTTACGAATCAAAATGCAACACTTTCACCTTTAAATTACAAGCTTAAAAATTAGAAAAATTATAATCGTAACTTTCAAAGTTTAAATTTACCATTCTGAAATTGTGACAATTCAGTTTCGAATGTTTTAATATTGAAAATTGTTTTTTTTTTTTTTAAATTTGAAAATTCCAAATTGAATGAGTTAAAGATGGAATACTTTATACTGAAACAATATTTGAATAAGATTTTGAAATTGAATGAAGGCGTTTATTTTTTGATGATTCGAACCAATGTATTTAGATTATTACATTTTCACAAAAAGGAAAAAGAAATAATCCAAAATGTTTTATATATTTCTAAAATCGTTATATTTAGTGCATTCTTCTCACAAAAAATTTTTTAAATAAAAAGATTTCTTTCAAGAAATTGAGGTAAAATTATTTAGACTCAATTAAAAGAAATCAGAAAATATTCATAAACAAAACCCTGCAGATTGGAAAGAATCCTTTGTTTAGTGTCTTTATTCAAAAAAGTTTTATTTATGAATCTATTAATTTCAAGTGATTTTCAAATTTAACATTGTTTATGAAGACTCAGTCGGATTTTTACATTTGTGTAACTACTAAGGCTCGCGAATTAAATTAGTCCACATTTTAACTTGAAGATATGTAAATTATGTGTACAATTTTGAACAGATCCAGAATCGTCTTGTAAAATCAATTATTGTTCAATTTTTAATACTAGAACTACAGTTCAGTTTTTGAAAGTCGCGAGTCTAGCTCAATTTAGCACGGCTTTCATTTTTTTTAATATTAATTTTTCGGTTCAAACTTCCAGGAAAATGATTTCATTCCTCAAAAGGTTTTCTATAAATCTCGTTGGTAATTTTTTATTTTAAGAAATATATGTAAAAAATATACTATTTTTACAAACAATATTTTTCTTTAATAAAATTGTTGTAATAAAAGCGTTTCGAAGAGTTTTTTTTAATCTTTCGAGAAATAAAATGAATATTTATAGGTCTATACTAAGGTTAATTTTCTTTACAAAATTTGGCTTGAATCTAATTTTTCCAGTTGTTTTTACTATAGTACAATTAAGGTTTGTATCTTCAGGCAAGAAATCCGTTCTATAGTTTGACAAATATTCTTTAAAAATTAATAATTTGTACTGAAAATCACCTTGAGCGAACATTAAATATATATATTTTAATTTTGTCAAAAATCCCTTTTTATTTTCTCACAACAAAAATAATTTGTGGGGGAGCCAAATTATTAGAAAATAAATCAAACTTGAAAAAGCACCTTTTTTAAGAGCTTTTGAAACAAACATTTGCTCAGTTCTTTCGAGCACTCCTAATTTTCAATAGTCCTACTATCTACGGTTTTAGTCATTCTAAAATAATGATTCAAGTATTAAAAGACGTTCATTTCTAATCCTGGAACTTTAAACAATTTTAATTTGTAACTAAATCAATTGAAATGTTTCAATCTAAAATTATCGCAAACTTTCAATTCAAAAATTCTTATATATTTAAATAGCTTTAAATTTCTAATTATTCAATATACTGATTACTAAAAATTTACAATGTCACACCTATCAAGGTTTTAAATATTTCTGAAATTGCGAGTAGCCTTTTGAAGAACATCATAGCATAAAAAACACCTTTCTTTTTGATATTCCAAGTGCATACATTTTTTATTTTTTGACCTTATACGAAACAAAAATATTTAGCAATTTTTTCAGTGAAAAGCTGATTTTTGTAGCTATTTTGTAGAGTAAATAGAACTCCTTTTTATTAAGAAATTACATCCAAAATAAAAAAGTCCGATTATATAATTTTGCTTCTTTTTACTTCTTTCTACTCTAAAGCAGTTATTAGGTGGAAGAATGTTATTTCTTATATACAAAAAAGTGTTTAAAAAAAGTTTTCAAAAATGTTTTCAAAAGCTTAAAAAACGGTCAGAGGTCTAAATGGTTCAAAATATATAATATAAACACTATAAGTTTGAAATTAGTCTACTTTTTAATTTTTAACCTGCAATTATTCAATTTTAAAGGTTATAAATTACAATTGTGAAAAATAAGTAAAATACTTTGATTAATTTATATTTTTAATAACAAACACTTGTATACATACTTTAATCTAAATTGCATTTGAAAACATTGAATTTAAAATGCGTTAAATTCAAGATATATTTCGAAAAGAAAACTGAAAGCAAAGGATCGGCTTTCAAAAGAAGCGACTCAAGTGAGAAAGTATTTTCACATTTCAACGTTCAAATTTAAACTTTTGACTTTTTCGCGTTGTAGCAATTTTGAATCTCAGAATTTGTTATTTTTGACCTAACCTATAGATTATAACAAAAAGTGTGAACTCCCAGGAAAAAAGAACCGATAGCAAGCGAGTCGGTTTGAATTGCGTATCTGTCATTTGCAGATTGAAAAAATAAAAATGCAATCGGTTGGCCACATTTTTAATCTGCCGCCTGTGCGCGATGATTCAATCTGCCATTCCACATTCGTTAAAATGCTGAGTGAATATACTAGAATGAGACTGAATAACCTGAAATGTGTTCTATGGGCATTCTACGATTTATTAATGTGCGCATGAATGGGTTGAAATTCAGTATGAAATGGAGATCTTAAAAAATCACACTCAATGGTAAAAATACGATACACAAATAGCAACTTTGTATGAGCGTGAATCTGACACGTATAAGTTACCCCAGGTTATGATCAACTGAGTGGGAACTGCTGGTTACAATTTGAAAAAATAAATTGTTTCCAATGAGAAGTATGAAGTAATAAATTTGAATTGGAAAAGACAGATTAAATAAAAATTAAAGAAATTCAAATCAAATAATATTGTAATATATTATAATTAATGCAACAATTCATTTCTAAATTGAATAATTATGAAGCTTTAATTATTTTTTCACAATAATTTCAATCAATTATCCTGTACAGGAATTATAAGATTTACACTGAATGTGTCAGTGCCATTGTTTTATTCAGTGCACATCCTAATGGCTACAGGGAGTGCATGTGTCAGAAGCAATCTCCGCAATCCGCTCATATATATTTGCATCCCAAACATCTAAATGTTTAGGATTTCAATATCTGCATTTTTGTTAAAGATATTTTTTATAAAATAAAATGTGAGTGATAGTTTTTGTGAATTTAAAATTGATGTATGGTGAATGTGAAGTTTCATAACCTAAAGATTGTAACTTATTAATTTGTTAGTTTCAATGATAACGAGATTTTATAAACTTAAATTGAAAGAAAAAAATAAGTTTTTAATATGTGAAATATATAAATAAATGTTCAACATTCAGATGTAGTGTGATGCAAATATGTGAAAAATAATGTTCAACAAAATTAATTAAAATGCCAGAAAGTAAATAGTCTATAAATAAAAGTAGACTATGTATTTCAGAATTTGCTTAAAATTTGTAAATGGAACTATTTTTTAGTGAATAATTTTAGCTAATTAAATTAATTTTTGTTACTTTTAATAAATTATTTTTTATCGGAACTGTTAATTGTTCCTGGGTCAGATAATACCCATTCATAATCGCTACTGAATGGGTCTCAGAAAAAAATACGTTGCCCATTAATAAACTCATTTTCTCATTCAAAAGTCAGCCTAACCAATGGGTGGCAATCTGGAATTCCAGTGACAGATACGCAATTCAAAAGTCATCAAAACCCATTCAAACGCAAGTGAATGGATTTTTGTTTCCTGGGCTGTAAGAAAAAATTTACAAGATCCAGGAGTCTAAATTATAATTACAGCAATTTCCATATATTCCATAATATTCCATAATTATAAAATTCCAGAATTTGAATAATTAAAAAATCGTTTCTTAATAAATATTGCTTATTTATTAAAAATACGGTAATAAAATATTTTCATCAAAAAAGTTTTTGTTTAATATTTAAAGTTTTCTTTTAATTAATGTATGAATTTGAAACAAAAATAATTCTACAAAAATTGTATAAACAAATCCATGCAAAAACACGTGCGACTCAAACGGAAAAAAAATTTCTCCCTAAATTTTCTTTGAACCTAATAAAATTTTGCAAACAAACATTGCAGGATTCAAATCAGCACTGATTTATCTTGAAGTTTCTTTTTAATTTTTTTAAGATCAACACTTTTTGGAGAACTTCTTTTGTAATTAAAAAATATATATATACTATGTACATTTTCAATCCAAAATTTTTTAGCTAGAAATAAATTATTTTCAATGATTGTTCTTTTAAATGTAAACAATAATTTTTAAACACATTAAACATTAAAAAAGTTTTTTCTTTGGTACAAATATTTGATTATTTCAATTCAGTGTTCAGTGTAGTAATAAAACTTAAACTTCAAAGTACAAAAAATTATAATTTAAAAAATCATATACATATAGAAAAACATGAAAGTATTAGGTAATACAAATATATAAACATGATTATCTTTTTGAGAGTATTACTCTCACAATTCAGTTTATTTATTGCCATCATGTCAGTGCTTCTGTCATTATTAATTTTCAATTATTTTTTCCAAATAATTATGCATTTTCGGTGTACTTAGACATTCTGACATTGCGCTATTTATTATTATATTCCGAAGTGCGGTGTTTATGAAGAGAAAGAGATACATGTCAAACTTTTCTAACCTTAAAATAGCTTTCAACTGCTTTACCAGCATATTTTACTATGAACGAGAAAACAAGCGCTCGACTTGGTAGTACGGTGAGGGCAGCACCTCGATATGGCAGAAAATGTGATGTCCTATATATATGGTTCCCCCACTCTAACACCCCGTACCGCATCTACGTTTATAATATCTTTGGGTAGACTCACGAAATCTTCCCTCTCCACTTGCCACTACATTCTCACGCATATAGCGGCGCTGCTCACGGACGGGGTATAGATGAGACGCGGAGATTTAGTGGTGAGTGGTGGGAGGTGTTTCACGGGATCTCGAGCGAAAGCACGATTTCTCGGGTACCTATCAACTCAATTATTAGCAATAATAACGCTCGGAAATTTTTTCGATGGTTTCATTAAAAAGAGCAACTCAAAAACTATCGAAAGGTGTAAAAACCTTGATTTCGATTTTTTTAGAGTAAGCCCCCTTTCTTCGGCGCACGTCACATATGAATTTTCAACAAAAAAGTTAATTTTTACCTAAGAATGTGCAGTCTTAACCAAAATTCTGAATTTTCAAAAAAAATCTAATTTTGTAATAAAGTGGTTTAATCTTCATCCAAATAATCCAATTTTCTAACAAAAAAGATGAATTCTCAACGAATAATGTAGCAAAGCAACTATCGAAAATATTTGAAAGTTTCTCATTTACTCCCGATTAATTCCACCTAACAGAAAAGTCAGGGAATTATATTGAAATTTTATTGTTAAAAGGGCGTATTTTGTACCTTAAAAAAAAAAAAAAATAGAAATCAAATGTAAGCTACCAAAAAACGGTTCAGCAGAAAACAAGTTTAAACCCCTATTTTTGTCTTCAAGGGAATACAAATTCCAGGACCATGAGCAAAATTCAAGGGCTTATTTTCCAGGGTTTTCCAGGTAAAGAAGAATTCAAGGACTTTTCCAGGTTTCTAAGGATTTCCAGGACGATTGACAGTTCTGAAAATGCCAAGTTTTCCAAGTAGATTAGACACGATAATTCGTGTATTCTCCTTTCCTTTAAAAAAACAAAATATCAACGTTTTTCTAAATTGAAATTATTGAAAAAAGGTGACAAATTTCAGAAATAGTTAAAGAGGTGACAATTATTAAATATTGGTCAATTTTATCTCAAAAATAATTTGATGAATTTATTACCTATATCAATTTTTTTGAGTTTCAAAATGTATCATTTATGATGTGAAAATTGTTTCAGTGAAGATTATGTTTTTATATTTTTTCTAAGTACTTTCGATCTTTTGTATTAAACAGAAAAATTCAAGGGCACGAACGACTTTTATTGTTGTTGGTCTTAAAATATCAATCAGTCGGGAAATTTCATATGTAAGGAACCACATGTTTCTTTAATTATTATTTATATCCATGTTTAATTTAACGGAAGCAGTGGCACCAACGTGTGTATCAAAATAAATAAAAAATGTATTTTCTAGGTTATGTTTTTGGGAACTTCCGAACTTGCACTACTGCGCATGCGATGTACAAGGCGCTTCATTGGCTGCCGTTCGCGCGCTTATTTGAAATGTTATAAAATACCATTTTCTCTATTTATTATTAATAATCAACGATATTTTTTTTACATGTTCAAGTGGTACGAGGATGGTTCTTAATATATTCTGAGCATTAGGGCTCAGAAAATAAAAAAAAAAGATTATTTTTTTATTTTCGGAATATTCATTTTTTTCTACACTCAGAATATATCGAAAACCACCTACGTACCACTTGAACATGTTAAAAAAATTATTTTTGATTATAATTGATGAATAAAAAAATTGTATTTATTAACATTTCAAATAAAAGCGCGAACGGCAGCCAATGAAGCGCCTTATGCATCGCATGCGCATTAGTGCGAGGTGCCCGCGTGTTGGGAGCACTGCTTCCGAACCTTCCAAATACGAACAAAGGAGAATGTTTCCAACGTACCTAAACTTGTTAATTAAATTCGATGCTGATAAATTCTGCTAAAATAGACTCATTTCTTTTTCGGCGATTTTGATCTTAATATTGACAATAAATAAATGCACAGCAGAAATAAGCTCCGGATCGAAATAATAATGTGATTAAATATGAGCTAAAAAAGTGAGGTTATCAAACGGCTTTATTCTTACAGAAAAACGTGAGTTTATTTCTATTTTATTCAATAACAAACATTTCGTGTATAAAAATAGTATCAAATGAATTCTTGATTTACAAATGATCAACAGAAATTTTTGTTTGATTTCTACATCTGTTCTCAGTTAATTTTTTGGTGTTTTTAAAATGTTGATTGTTCAGTTAAAAATAAACAACGTCCTATTTTCGCGATTGCTATCCTAAATTTGACAACATTTTCTGTATTTTTCAGTATAAACTATTACAATCACTGGAAATAATTTTTTTTCACTCTTTTAAATTTATAATATTGTTTAGCATGCACGCGGTGATCGTCTCAATCATTTTCAACCAGAAAGTTCTTGCACTTGACTTTTCTTCACAGAATACATTTTTCGCCTTTTTCTCCTGATTTAAAATTATTTCATACTCAAAACGAAAATAAAGTATCGAGCCCTTTTTAAAATTGACAAAATTCAAATTTAAGACCATTTTTTACATGTATTAAATTAGTGTTTATGAAATTTTATCCTGCATTAAAAACTGAGTAAAAAAGGATTATAAATTAGTTGTACGAAAATAAAAACTGTGTTTTCTGGATGTCTTTGGGAGAAAAGTTTTTTACGATTTTATAAATTTAAATAATTTCATCAGCCCTGTTTTATGGAAGAAAAAACATTTTTTTACGAAAAGTTTTGTAAGCTTACAAAAAATGAGTACTTTAACCATAGTTTTTGTAGCTAAATTTTTCATACTATCATTTCTTACTAATTCTTGAAAAATTGTTAGATTTTAATTAAGAATGGCTTATTTTTTCAGAGGAAACATTCCCTACAACTATTCTGTCTCCAATTTAGAAAATAAGTGAATAATTTTTAAATGTAGTTATTTGTTTAATTTTTTTTCTTTTAAAAAAATATTTTTAACGAATTCAGCCATAGAATGGTTTTAAAATTGAAAACTGCAAGAGTTGTAGAGAATGTTTTCTACGAAAAAATAAGCCAAAATTTATTCAAATTCAACCATTTCTAAAAAATTGGTAAGAAGCGATAGGAAGATAAAACTCAATTTCAAAAGACAAGAAAATGAATGTTTTTGTATGTTTAAAAATTTCTTTCATTAAAAATCGTGTTTCTTATTTCATACATTATCATCATTGATATTATTTTCATTCTTAAACTTTACTTTTTGCTATTGTTTTATTACATTTTGATAGACTCAAACGATTTGAATATTTAATGAAAAAAGCATCAAGTCATTTTTGAAATAAGTACGTACCTGAATTTTCAAGACATTGAGAAAATAACATAAAAAAATCAGTGAAAAAGACAAAACTCAAATAGGGGACCTTTAAATCAAATCCGATTTTTAATTCTTCAATTTTTTTTTTTTTTTACTAAAAAGGTACAATTTACTCAGGCTAGTAAGTGTGCATATTTGATTTGGAAAAATTTTCATTGTTGCCTTATAAAATTAATCACCCTAGAGTGTATGTACTTCACAGTTACAAAAATTGTGAATATTTTCATTTTAAAATAAACAATACCCCATTTTCGCACTTGCTACACTAAGCTTTAAAAATATTTCTTTATTTTTTTCAGAGTAAATTATTTTATTACTTGGGAAAAAATATGTCTAAAATATTTTCACTTTAAAATAATAAGCGTAATGTATGGGTTATTTGTAGATAAATTTCAGGCAAGCATTCTCAATAAGAGTTAAGGATAATAAATTTGAAATTGTTTTATTGCTTTTATGAAAGATTCTCTGTTAAAAATGATACAAGATTAAAATGCTGGTCTGTGAATATTAATGGTCAGGACAAATGAAAAATTGTTTAGGGAAAAATCAGGGAATTTTGAAAATGAATTTTCGCTGTGACACTGATAATAATATTCTTCTTAAAAATTCATCTCTTTTGGTTGAAAGTTGAATATTTTAGTGTTGAAAATTCAACTGAAATCTTTCTTGGCTGAAAATTATAATACGTTTTTAAAAAAATTTTCTTTTTTGTTTAAAAATTTCATGTTTGAATAGAAATTTCATCTTCTTTGGTTGAGGATTGAACCATCTTCTTGAAAATTGGTCTCTTTTGTTCGAAAATTGAACTACATGGTTGTTTTTAAACTAAAAATAACTTCCATTTTTGGCTTACAATTGATCTTTTTAGTTGAAAGTTTATCTTTTTTGGTAAATAAAAACAAAGTAATCTTGGCTGGTGTCTCTTTTCTAGTTAGAAATGCAACTGGTTGAAAAATAACGTTTTTGTTGAACATTCATATTTTCGGGTTGAAAATTCAACTATTTTGCAGAAAATTCGTCTCTTGGCATGAAAGTTGAACAATTTAGATGAACCTTTTCCTCTTTCTTTTTAATAATTGATATTTTTGAGTAGAAATTCGAATTATTTGTTTGAAAAGTCATATGCGTTTTGTTGAAAATTCGTCTTTTCTATTAGAAAATTAATCGTATGGGTTGGAAAATGCGTCTCTTTAGTTTTGAAATTCATCTATTTTTATAAAAATTTAATGTTTTTTTATATGTATCAACTGTTACATTTTTCTTTGAGAACTGATCTTTTTTTTAAATTCAAATTGTTGGGTTTAAAATTCAACTGTCTTAAGACATTCGTCTTCTTGGTTAGAAGGTTCAACTATTTCGCTGAATATTTACTTATTTTGTAAGCAATTCTGGACTTGGAAGGGAGGAGATTTTAGTTTTAATTTTTAAGTTAGAAACGAGGAAATTATGGTCATGATTTTTTCCTGAATTGGTAGAGGAGTATTTTTTATTTTTGAAATTTTATACAGTTGAAAAGCAGGATACTTTGGTTATTTTTTACTGAATTGGAGAAGGTCTTTTGTTCTTTTCAGCATTTATATTGAGTTTAAGGGGGAGCATTTTTATGTTTAATCTTTTTCTCAAGAGAGATTTACTTTGAGTGCTTTAATGTGCAGTTCAGTTTTGATTATTTCAAATCGAAAAAATTTCAGTTTTTTGAATTTTTTATTTTCAATGACCGTGAAAAGTGATTGCGTACCGTGAAAAAACCGAGATTTTCACATATAAAAAACTGGCAAACTCACACCTAAATCAGGGATGGTACAGTTCAGGGAAATTTAAAAAGTCAGGAAATGTAAAGAATAACCTAAAAAAGTAATTGATTTTTCAATAAACTGAAGTTGAAGTTTATAAAATTGTGTATGACTGTTGTCACTGAAACAATGTACGGTGGTGTCGATTTTAATTGAAAGTTGTTTGAAAATGGAATTATGTTTTTGATTACAGTTCTTGGCCATCCGATTCACAATTTGAGACAAATCATGAAATTATTGATCGGGCCGTTTTTATAACAAAATCGTGTTTCTTTACTCAATTTTTAATGAAAAAATTTGCCGGAAATAATAAATGTATTTTTAAATTGTTGTTGCTCATAATGTCGAGTTTGTCAATGTTGGGTCATATTCTTATAGAGAAAAAAAATTAGAAATTTCATAGTACTTAATATATCATGATATTAAAAGAACTATTAAATTTATAATTTCTTGCTCAACACAATTTGTGAAAATTGAAAAAAGGGCCTGAAACATTATTTCAAACATTGTTTCAAACTGTTCGCATGATGCCGAACGACTGTAATGAAAAACGAAATCTCATTTGCAAACAACATTGAGTTTAAATCGGTTGCACCGCATCGTGAAATATTCAGGATAAATTTGTGTAACGGTAAGGAAAATTGAAAATTAGTCCGGGAATTTCGAAATCGGAATTTTGTTGCAACCCTGATGGTGATAACACCCATTTCTTAGTTATAGGTAGTTATGGCAGAATCAGGCCAAAATCAAGAACTGATTGAAGCAGTTGAAGCAGGAGATGTCGAAAAAGTCAGGCTTCTAATAAAGGGACTGAGTGCAAACTCTTTGCTACAGTGGACACCTGGTTTCAATGTACTCTGCCAATCTCTCAAAAACAAACAGCTGGAAATAGCCAAACTCTTAATAAACCACGGATGTTCACTTGGAAAACGAGTACGCGGCGAAAATGCTCTTCACGTTGCGGTCGTGTACGGAGACTTCGAAATAATCAGGATGATAACAAACAAAGGTTATTCTTCAAAAGAACAAAATAATAAAGGGTATGACTGCACTCCACCTTTTTTCCCAAAGATATCCTGTCGACCAAGAATGCTCTCAAATTCTGAGACTTCTTCTTCAGGGCAAAATCAACATCAATCATATCAAACATTTTAAATCTGGCTTTTCACCACTTCACTTTGCAGCAGAGTGTGGTAGTGCGGAGATGATATCCCTGTTGCGGAACGTAAACTGCCAATTGAACGCCAGAGACAATGAAGGTCGTACTCCTCTTCACATTGCAGCGTTAAATGGACAAGCGAGAGCTGTTCATAATCTTCTGATATACGGTGCAAAACACGCACTGACTGATTGTAATAAGAAAACGCCATTTTGTTTGGCACTCGAAAGGCAAGATGGTCTGACTATAGAAGCCTTTCTGAAAAACACGAAAACGCTGAAAAATGATGCGATGCTTATTTACTGTGCTACTGAGACAATGAATAAGGTCATTGTTGAAATGTTTCTGAAGCAAGGAGCCAGTCCAAACAATTTTTCGTCACAAAGTGGTAAGACTCCGATCCATATAGCTGTCGAAAAGGGGTCTCTAGGTATCGTTTCTCTATTATTACAATATGGTGCGAACCCGAACGTAAGACAAATTCGAAGCTCAGGTTCTAAACAAGGCGATCATACAATTGGATATACGGCGCTCCATGTTGCAGCCGAAAAGGAAAAAGTCGAAATCTTTCAACTCCTCTTACAGTACGGTGCAAAACCTGAAATTGTTGACGAAAACAGAAGAACTCCACTCCATTTGGTAACGAAAAATGGATCGGTGCCACTAGTTACTGCTTTACTGAATTGTGGATGCAGTATTTCATCTTTATTTACACCAGCAGAACCAGATGGATACACGCCTTTACATATTGCGGTTGAAATCGATAACGAGGACATTGTAACTCTCTTATTAAATGCAGGAATTCCTGTCAATTCTCCTACGAAGACTGGATATATTCCTCTTCATCTTGCTGTTCAAAAAGGAAATACAAAAATGGTGAAGCTTTTATTGAAATACAATGCCGATCCAAGTGCTCAAGGTCCATCTTCTATAAAAACTCCCTTATTTTTCGCAGCTGAAATAGGTAGCTGCGAAATTGTGGACATCATATCTGAAGTTTCTTCTAATCGGACCGGAGACTGGCAAGAAGGTTATTTTTCATTATTTGTGGCTGCATATCATGGACACGAGGATGTTGTTGAAAAACTTTTAGAAAAAGGAGTGGATCCAAATGCGAATATTCGAAATTATCTGACTCCTCTACAAGCAGCTGCACAACAAAGTCATGAAACTATCGTAAAGATTCTTTTGGAACACCAAGCGGAGGTAAATCCAAAATGTATTACAGGAAATGATCGATTCTCCACTCCTCTCATTGCTGCTTGTCTCTCTGGGCATGAGGCCATCGTCGAAATTCTTCTGAACCAAGGAGCTGATCTAAACGCAACAGTTATCTCGGAACCCAAGGAAATTAAATCTAAATTCGAGTGTCTTTTAACTTATGGATTCTACTCTTATACAGAGGTCTTTTCAAAAGAATTTAAAATTGGATACACACCGATTCACTTTGCTGCTGCAAGTGGTAAAAAGGAAGTTGTCAAGATGATTCTAAAACGAGGAGCAGATGTCAATGCGAAAGCTGAAAATAATAATTCATCGCCACTTTGTGTTGCTGTGGAAAAGCAACACGAAGATGTGGTTTCTTATCTCTTGGAATCTGGCGCGTCTACTGATGCTCAATATTCTGGGCAGTTTGTACTCTTAAAAGCTATCGGGTTAAAAAATGCGAATATTATTAGGCTTCTGCTAAAATACAAAGCGCCCTTGAATTTCACTTTCAGTTCAAAAGGGATGGAGGGTTATACACCGCTACATCTTGCTATAATGAAAAGCAGTCTAGAGATCATCGAAGTTCTTTTGAAAGAAGGATCAATAGTAGATACAATTTCTCAAGCGGAATTACCCCTTCACTTAGCTGTTGAGAGAAATGATGCAGAAGTCATATCGAAACTTATCGAGTACGGAGCCTGCGTTGATTCTAAATGTTCTTTAGGGCTAACGCCCCTTTGTCATGCAATCTCTGATTTCAAAATTAAAGCCTTTAAATCACTTGTGAAGTTAGGAGCATCGTTAAGTGTGAAGACTAGCAAAGGACAGTCATTACTTCACTATGCTATTGATGAAAACGAAGTAGGTATTTATGACATGACAGACCATATGATTAGATTGACCTTGGAATGTGGAGCAGACGTCAATTTGAAAGATCCATCCAACATTTCAGCATTCGAAAAAATTTTGCGCAGCAGAGAGTCTGTGGATTTTGATGAAGAATATTACAGTGAATACGAAGAAGCAGAGATCAACGGAATGTTCTACGATCATGATGGATTACTGAAACTTTTCTTGGAAGAAGGTTTCGATTTGAAAACTCGAATTGGTGGACCTGCACAAACTATTCTTCATTTTGCAGCTGAGAGAGGAAATGCGGAAGTTGTAAAATTGCTGTTACAACACAATGTTGATGGTAATCTTCTGAATGTTAAAAGCCGCACAGCTTTCCATTATGCTGTAGAAAGAGCTTGTCGCCTTCTGAGGGATATACGTGAAGAAGTGGGAAGCGAAGACGAGGACGAAGATGGAAATCCTGTAATTCGAGGCTTGCACTCTGATGATTTTTCGATTGATGTTGATGAGTACACTGCTCAGAAGATGATCGAGGACTATCAACAAGCTGTTGAACTTGCGCGTAGTATGACCAAGGCTTTAGCCAGAATTCAAGCTTCCGGTGAAGACTTAAATCTACAAAATCTTTCTTTGATCAAAAATGAGTTCGTCCAATATTATTATAATCGATGCAACGAAGAACTGGAAAAACTTAAGCAGAGCAAGATTACCAAGCACGTTACGTATTTCGATATTTTGATTGCAAATGAGAACAGATTAGCTGATTATGCTAATAATGAAAATATTATTGAGGCTTTTGAATCCAAAAGTCTGAAAGGGTTTCCGTTATACGAAGAAGAATTAAAAGCTCGATTCAAGAGAGGCGTGACTAGAAAAAATGTTTCTGAAATGAGCACAACGACTTTAAACTATATCTTTAAAATGAAAGTCCCGTATATTGTAATTTGCGAAATATTCAAATATGTCACAACGGCTGATTTGAAAAGTTTGTGCAGAGCGCGAAATCCTCTTATATTCATTAGTTCTGATTTGCCTTCAGATACTGAATCAGATTCTGATTTCACAAAAGAAGAGAGTTTAATTTGTCTTATGTAACTCTACAAAAAGTAAAAATTAGTGAAAGCTTAGAAAAACGATAGTTAAATAAGAAATGAGTTTTTTTCTTGTTGTATTAGTGGAAAAAACGTTTTTGTAAGTCCGTACATTAACAGTATTTCGTATTTTTAAAATGGTGTTGTGTGAATCAAAACAACTTCAATAAATAAAACAATAATCAGACGTAAACTTGCAATATTTAATTAAAATAACACCCAACCATACAAAAAGTAGGACTATGCTGGGGAAATTCAAGGAAATGATTATTTAAGGATCAATAGGTTATTTTATGTTACAAGCAGTTGCAAGCTTATTTATAAGTTAAATTAGCAAAAAGAACCGGTACCAGCACGAAAAACGTGGTTACCGAAATGCCTAGTAATAATTTAGTTTCTAGGTTACGTTTGGTCATGATGTAGCAAATTATTCTTATCACATCTAAAAATTTTAAATCCAAAAGAGGCAGTTTTAAAAAATAAGAAATAATAATGAAATTCCTGCATGAAATACGGAAAGTGGATTTGAGGTTAGGACTTTGATGAAAGAGAGCGCGAGCTTTTAAAAAGTTCAAAAGCGAATACTGTAACGCATGCCATTTAGGAAAAAGAAAATATTTAACTATTGCAGATTTTTTTTTTCTAATGTAAGTAAGGTGTCGAAATAAATTAAAAGTCTAATTGTTACTATTATTTTTTATTTCAATAAACACGTTTCAAATATTTGAAAGATTCCAAAAGATTTCACGAAGATTTTAAATATTTCACAAAGATTGAAAAACATTTTAAAGATTCAACAAGATTTTATGAAAATTTCAGAGATTTCCAATATTCCAAAATATGTAACAGGTTTCAAAACATTTCATAAGATTTCAAAATATTTTACAAAGCTTGTAAGATTTGTATATCTTGAAAAAATTTGACAAAGATTTTAAGATTTGAAAATGTTTCAAAAGATATGAAGATTTCAAAAATTTGTCAAACATTCCACGAAAGTTTTAAAGATTTCAAAATATTTCAGAGAATTCCAAAGGATATCACCAAATTTCAAGGACTATCAGAGATTTAACTGATTTAAAAATATTTCACAAAAGCTTTATATTCCAAAACATATCTAAGATTTCAAAATACTTAAAATTTCAAAAGATTTCAGGAAGTTTAAAAAAATTTTTAATATATTTTACAAAGACTGTAATATTTGATAATCTTCAAAAGATTTCAAGATGTGAAGGTTTTTCAACTATTTCACAAAGATTTCAAAACATTCTTCAAGATTTCAGAGATTTCGTAATATTCCGCGAAATTTCAAACCTTACCGAAGATTTGACAAAGATTTTTAAGATATTAAATTTTTGCAAAGATTTAACAACAATTTCACGATGATTTAGCAAAGATTTCAAATATTTGAAATTTTTTCAAAGATTTCATAGATTTTAAAAATATCTCACAGATTTAAATATATTTCAGAAGGTTCTAAAAGAGTTTAGACAATTTCAAATATTTCAGCAAATTTCGAAAATTTCAAAATATTTCACAAAGCTTGTAAGATTTGAAAATCTTCAAAATATTTCACAAAATTTTACAAAGATGTCAAGATTTCATTTTTTTCAAAAGATTTCACAAAGTTTTCAAAAATTTCAAAATATTTCACAATGATTGTATGATTTGGAAAGTTTTTAGAGATTTTATACAGTTTTGAATAATTTCGAATTTTTTCAGATTTCATGATTTGAAAATTTTTTAAGGATTTCAGGAGGATTTCAAAGATTTCACAAATATTTAAAAAGATTTTAATGATTTGAAAATTTATTATTTTTGTAATATTTCTCTTTCAGAAATAAATAAGCATTTTATAGGATTGTTCGTTCTAGGTTAATAAATGCAATTTAGCTCAAATTGCAAATAACTCCCGGAACATTCGACGAGCTTTCCAAAATTCAAACTGTTAATAAAAAAAATGGAAAGATAAGTTTCCCCAATTTCTCTACCACATATAGGTATCAAACCGAAACCAATGGAGATACGATGGAAATATTTGTATCATTGATTTTCTCGGAAACTATCACTCGCAGAAAAAAAAGGTTTGTAACAAAAAATGTGCATTTCAATGAGATGTACAACTTTTGTTTGAGATATTTTTTCAAATTTTGCATATTAGTTAAGATAAACGCAAAAAAACCATGATTTTGATGGTTTTTTCACGATTTCACCATGAAAATCGCCGAGTCGCCAATTTTCACTATCATTTTCGTAATCAGCGCATCAAAATACATAAATATACATAGTATGAAAGAAATCGTTGGCTTACGGCTTTCGGAAGTCCACCCGAATTTTCAACTAAAATATCTAATTTTTCAACCAAAAAATTGATTAGTACATTTTCAGTTTAGAAAATTAATTTTCAACCAGAGGTGGAGTATTAATCAGAATGATGAAATATTCTATTGGAATAGTTGAATTTTTAATTAAATAAACAAATTTTCAAACAATAAGATTTCACTTCGTCGAGTGCTGTGGAGAAACAGTAGCACCCCAGATAGCAAGCGTGCGACGCACGTTACTCGCACTGCATGCGAGGCACGCCATGCGTGCCGAAACGCAGCGTTACCGCTCACACTTCGTGCAGGCACATATGTGCGAGGCATATGAGTCGCATATCGTGATAGGTGAATTATTGAACAAAAATAATATGAATTATTAATACTGTAAAACTACTACGAATTTCAAACATTTTCCTAATATTAAAAAAAATGTAAAATATAAATTTTAATTTTAGAAACATATTTGTATTTTTCATGGACCAACAATTTATAAATCACTGAAAAGAAACAAATTTTTGCAAGTTCGATATTAGACAACTATTTGTTTGTTATTTTCATTATTTAAAAAGATTATTCTTAATTTATTTTACCCTGCTCATTCTATATTCACGGATCAGGGTTTAAATAAAAGCAGTTCCAAGTTACCGCCTGATCACGTGGCAAGAAAAATCCATATAACATGGTGTTCCTTTCGGTTGCGGTGGTTAGGCTTGGTCGTTTATCGATTCGTTATTGAATGTTGACAATTTGCAGTCTTCTTGTTCGTGGGCACTTAGATATATTTCATAATTTATATGTACGTACAATTTATTTCGGAGTGCAAACGGTTTTCGTGTTCAGTTTATTTTATATTTCATTTGATATTTTAATACTTATATTTTGTAATGTATCGTTTGGATCATTTTGACTCGTAATGTATTTTTTTTAAGTGAAAAGAGAGAAGTCATTTTTAAACATTGCTATATGTTTATCCAAACGTGTATAGCAAATAAGAGAACACTTTATTTCATAATTGACACAAATCCAGTCAGAGTTACGTGAAATTCTGAAAATATTGATTAAATAGTGACACATAACCTCAATTTCTGGTGCGGTAAACAAAACACCGCCGTGGATTGCACTTTTCAAAATCAAAATAAGTAGAAAATATACATTGAACATACTGAAAAATTTCCCTATCATACATTCTCCCGATTATTATAGTAGAGAACGCGCAGTTTTCGAAATTATGAAGAGATTCAAGACAAGGTAGATAAAGGATATTTTGTTTTTTCCCATTCCTCCCGCAACAAAATTTTTGTTTCAGAACGTTTTCGCACGAAACTTTTTTTGTTTATCCTGTTACCTGCCTTTTATTCAACAATCTATATTTAAATATTGTACACATATATATATACCGTCCCCAAGAACCTGCAACGTGTACTCGCACTATACCAGCATGACGTGATATCCGCACGACGTGCGACGCACCTCCCAGCTAACCTGTTACCATCCTGCAAGGTTCCTGAATGATCACATGTTATCAGAGGAATTCTTACTTGTATGTCAGTCTCCTAGCAGGTAACGGCATAATCGCCGTAGTTTACTAGGGAGGCTGGTTTACAACCGTTCCCTGTCAGACTAGTAACGTGGTGGTAACAGCCGGCAGCGATCTTACTGGACGAAAAACTTCGTGCGCATGCGCAAGTAATAGGCATTCATTGGCTCTTTGAGTTCCCGCACAATTTAAAAGTGCAAACGTAAATAGCTTTTACCTTGATTTTGGAAAATTTTGTTTATATTTGTGCTTGTAGCGCATACGTTTCTTAAACTATAATTAACGATGAAATTATCAAAATTACACATAAAAATTACTACAAGCATTGTATGTCTAATTAATTTTGAAGGATCGATTTAAGGGGAGAATTTTTTTTATAAATCTATAAATAGTGAAGAAAACAACAAAATATTACAAAAAACTTAATTTTTATTTCATAAAATTAACTTTTAAGAAATTTCACGTCAAACCATCTGAAGAATGTTATTTATTATTAGTAATTTCTATTAAGCGTTGATGATTTTAATATTATTACGATGAAGCTTTTTAAGTTTTTACAATCAGACGCAGTTTTAAAGAAATATTTTTCGAAAAGATTCAAAAACTTGTTGTATTTTTTAAAAACACAATTTGAAACTAAATTAGAAAAAAATTTATTTTTAATTAAAAAATTTTTTTTTATAGATAGCTTACAATGTGCTCTAAAAGTCCCTTGAATATAAAAATGGGATCTCCCTTACTTTTCGAGAAATAATTAAAAACGTAGAGCTCAGACTCATGGGTGTTGGGCACGCCATGGCATGGCGTACGTTCTTTAATATTTGTCGAAAACTAAGTAATTAACATGGGGTTTTAAATGGGAAAAGCTCGATTTAAAAAAAAATGGAAAAAAGAAGTACTTGTTATACATTTGTTGTCAATTAAAGTATTGTCACCTCTTGAGGAGTATTTAAGGAATAATTTCCACCCAATAGCTTTCAATTTTGACACACCTGAAACCCTTTAATTGTGCCCGGAAAATGCCCCAAAAAATGCAAAATAGCAGTTTTCTATCAAATTCAGGCTAAAGACGGTATTTTAAAAAAAAATTTCAACATGAATTATTTTTAATCGATAAGTGACGAGTTTTAAATTATATTTTAAATAATTTTAAATTGTTTAAATAATTAATATTTGTTTAAATAATTTGTTTCCCTCTGTAAATCGTGAAAAGTTATTATCTTTCAGAATAAATCATACAAAGTTGATGAATGTCAAGAGTAGTAGTTCTTGTTTAACTTATTTGGTAATTATTTAAACAATTTTCATTTGTTTAAACAATTTTTTCTCCCTAAAACTGTAAAAAGTTATTATTTGCTGAAAATAATGACACGATTAAAGAATGTTGAAAGCAATACATTTTTGAAGGATGTTTGGTAATTATTTAAACAATTTTGACTTGCCTAAACAATTTTTTCCCCCTGTAAAGCGTGAAAAATTATTACTTTCTGGAATTAATGACACAATTAAAGCAATTTAAGAGTAATATTTTTTTCTACAGAATATTTAGTAATTTTTTATATAATTTTTATTTGTTAAAAAAATTTTTTCTCTGCAAATCGAGAACATCTATTCTTTTCAGCAATTAATGACACAATTAACGAATTTTAAGAATAATATTTCTTTGCTTAAGATACTTCGAAATTATTTAAACAATTAATAATCATTAATATAAACCATTTTTGCAGTCTGTTATGAGTAGTTATTTTTTCAGATCATATATTCGTTAAACTGAATAATTTTTCAAATGAATTTCGGGTAATAAGCATCAACAAACATTTTTAAACAAACAAAAATTGCTTAAAAAAATAAAAATTATTTTAGAAATTGCTAAAGATTCTGTAGAAAAGAAATATGACTCTTAAATTGCTTTAATTGTGTCATTAATTCCAGAAAGTAATAATTTTTCACGCTTTACAGGGGGAAAAAATTGTTTAAGCAAATCAAGATTGTTTAAATAATTACCAAACATCCTTCAAAAATGTATTGCTTTCAACATTCTTTAATTGTGTCATTATGTGCCTTTCCAACATTTTTGCAAAAGTATTCATAATTATAATTCCGAAACGAGATGTATATTTTGAGGTTAAGCTGTCATTGCACGTTGCGTTTCCAAGCATCACTTTGTTACAAGCATGTGATTACAATGGCGGGATAATGTTACCTGCTTCGCTTGTAATTTGTTACTACTTTGAATGGGAAATATATTGTCACTGGGTGACCAGCAGGGAAGTCACCAGTGACTGGTTTTCTGAATCTTGTTACAATTATGTGACTATTCGGACTAGTAACTGTGTTAGCTGGGCTGTCACGCATATGAGGACGCATCTGCGTCATTGCTTGCGTGCACGCCGTGCGAAAAAATCCGCACGCGTGCGACGCATGTGCGTCGCACTATGCGCGCATATTGCTATCTGGGACGCTCTGAAAAATGTTTGCTTTAATCAAACAAACATTTGTTTGTCCTATATATCAAAGATAGAATTTGTTTGATATTAATAAAATTTTTTTAAGTTCCAAAATTGTGTGTATGAATCAAATAACTTTTATTTAAATTAAACAAATATTCGTTCGTTTGATTAAAATACTTGTTCGACCCTTCGAACATTTTCTGAGTGCTCCAAATGCATATGATAAAACTCCATTTTCGCAATGTGTTCGTGATAAATAATAAATATTATCATTTTATTATCATTTTACTTCATTAAAATAGGACAATAATGGACCAATCCCATGCGTTTGGTCCATTATTTTCTCCTTAGCACTCAACAAAGTGAATTTAGCTGGTGGTTAATGAAAATAGGGAAGACCACCCCACAGTAGATAATCATTAATTTAAAATACTAATATATGTGGAATAATTAATATAAATAGATTATTAGTTAGGACACTATACGTGTTAATAAATTTAGATTTATTATTTTAGGTGTATGCGTGATTTAATTTAACAATCATCTATTGTAGGCTCATTATCTACAGTAGGATGTTCTCCCCTACATAATTGTTTCAAAAATGTTTAAAATTGAATATTAAAAAGTTTTCTTTGATAACGGATTTTTGAAAATTTTTTTGTGTAATGTGAGGGAATAAAAACCTAGAGACGTGAGTCTCTAGGAAATTTGACTTCCCAGGATGTGACTTGCCAATTTTTTTATCGTTGAGATGCAAAAGCGTAAAAGTTTGTTTCTAATGTCGGTGGTCTCGAAACCGTGTGACTTGTTGATGAAGATACCGCGTCAAGAAAAATATTTTTCATAAACAACCTTAACATGAATCATGGCGGATGCCGCCCATGATGTTATTTTCCAATGACTTTTTTTAAATTCTCACTTGTTGATTTGGTCCATTCCGAATTAGAAATTTTTCAAGAGAAGTACATAAACTTATTGTCTCAAATCTATTACCGCCTAAATAATCAAATTTTTTAAAAATGCCCTCGAGATGAATCGTGGCTGAAGCCACGATCTAATTTTCGAATCTCGTTCGTTTTCGAGTCAAGATGCATTCATCACGTTTTGCCCCAAATTCGACGATTTTCAAGAACAGCAAATAATGTTTCGTTATTTTGTAGCAGTGACACTACCGATGACGGGATGCTTTTTGCCGCATCTCTATTCCCCATCTAACTAATCATGCATGCGAGTAATGAGATAAAGTCTGGTATATATAAGGTCAAAACGATTCAAAATTTATCAGTTGGAGCCGAAAATTTTTTTGATGATTATTCACGTTTTTACAATGAAATGAAGATTTCCGTTTGTATTCCGTTCGTCACTTGGGCCATATTTCTTGATTTTGTTGGTGAGTAGATAATATTAAAGAATAATGCATTACTTCCGGCGGCATGATTAGAATTAATGTTTAAAAGAATTTTTAATAGTTTCTTAAACAGGGAAGAGAAGTAACAACAGGTTTCATTTTTACGACAAACTCTTTTCTATGGCAAGTATGCTACCGAAGATTGAAATTTTTGTAACTACTCATGATGGATAATTTTTCGAAAATGAAAACAGCAGAAACGGTATCTTTTTGAGAAACATTTTTTTTTGTGTTGTTAAAAAAGGCAAAATAACACCGAAGCTTGAAATTATTGATACTTCTCATGATTTTAAGGAAATAATGCATTACTTCCGTTCGCATGATTGAAATTGATGTTAAAAAAAATTTTGTTTCTTGTTTTGTTTTCAACTTGGAAGATAACTGACAAGGACTTATTTCGACGACAAAATCTTGTCTTTTTTTAAACCTACTGACCTACTAACGAATCTTCCATGACCTCTCATGGTCTGGCATACCGACTTATAAATTAAAAAAATATATTCTTTATCTTGTTGATATGAATAAAACTTTTTTAATATTGAGAAAACAGCACTAGTTTATATGGTATTAGGTGGCGCAAGCCCCATGGAGTTTAACACGTATTTTCCATAAGAAAAAAAGACGTTTTTGTAAATTTCAGTCAAAACCCCTAATATGAGCTGAATCGAGTTGAAATTCAATATTTCGCTTCACAATTAGCGATTGAATACGAATAACATATCATTTTTTGAATATCACCTCCAAATGTGGATTTTATACGGTTCCAAAAGAAGTCCCACGAGTGAAAAAATGGGTTTTGCGAGTTTTTGGCGCTAATTATGATTTTTTGCGTTTTTTTAAAATGCGGATTGTTTCTAATACACAATATATTACTTTATACTGATAATTATATGTTTACATAAACTTTTTAAACAATTTATTATTGTCTTTAGCATTTTTCTCTTAGAACAGAGATAGAAAGTATCGGTTTTTTTCAAAAATTTTCCACTTTTTGTTCAGTTTTCAATTAGAGTGAGGTAATAGTTGATTAACGTTAACAAATATAATTGTTTAACCACTTTATCATTATTGTTAATAATATTCTCTTCGAATAATGCTAGAAATTAAGGTTTTTTCTGAAATTTTCCACTTTTTGTCTACTTTTCACCCTGCGTGAGTTAATATTTAATTCAATTTAGCAGAAATAATTGTTTCAAAAAATTGTTATTGTTCATAGCTATATTATTCTATATTAATACTGCATAGTTATGTTTTTTTCAATTTTCCACTTTTTGTTCAGTTTTTTATTATAGTGAGGTAATGGTTAATTCATGTTAACAAATATAATTGTTCAACCAATACATGATTATTGTTAGTAATATTCTCTTTGAATAATGCTAGAAATTGCGATTTTTTCTGACATTTTTAACTTCTTGTCAACTGTTCACTTAGTGAGGTAATAATTAATGCAAGTTAACAAAAATAGTTGTTCAAACTATTTATTATTGCTTATAACTATTTTCTCTTATATAAGATATTAAGAAATAATGAATAAACATTAGAGAGAATCATTCTTCAACAAATCTCTTCCTTTGTTGTGAATACATTTTCGTGAAATAAAACAGATATTTGTAAAATTGATCTCTAACGTGAGATGTTGTAATTAATTAATTATTTGATATAGATCTTTTTAATCTCTCTATATGCGGACAAAAAGTGCAAAATTCCAAAAAAAGTTGCAAATTTCCAGCATTATTCTAAGAGAATATTATTATAAATAATAATAATTTGTTCAAATAATTAATCATTTTAAATTCAATTGATGATTGCTTCACTCTAACTGAAAATTCAAAAATAAGTTGAATATTTTTGAAAACCCGCGACTTTCAACTCTATTCTAATAGAAGATTACTAAAAACAAAAATAAATTGTTTAAGCAATTTATTTTAGCATCGAATTTACAGTATAAAGTAGTATTTTGTGTATTAGAAACAATTTATATTAAAAGAACCGCAAAAAAATCATAATTTGCACCAAAAACTCGCAAAACTCAATTTTTCGCTTTTGGGTTTTTTTGGGACCTTATAAAATAGACCCATAGAGGTGATATTCAAAAAGTAGTTATTCGTTTTTATTCTACAGCTAATTGTGAAGAGAAATGTTGAGTTTCAACTCAGCTCGCCTAATATAGACAATTCTGAATAAAATTTACAAAAACTTTTTTTTCCTATGGGAAATACGTGTTAAACTTCATGGGCTAGCGGAACCTCTGAATGTCACTTTTTGTAAACGCATTCATTTTTTATGGGTTAAAAAAATTTGGGGGTGATATGTGTGAAAATTCGAACAAAAATTCCAACTGCATTTCTGTACTAATACCCTAATGTAAAGGCGCACCCTAAAAAGATTATACTTTTAAACAAATAAATAAATTTTAATTTTCGAAGGAAGGAGAGAAAATTATATTCAATTATATCCAACATACAAAAAATTACCCTTCAACGGCAGTTATGATTGTTCATCAACAATTATTATACAAAATTCATATTTTGACTATATAACATTTTTATTTTCTGCCTTCTTATAAATAAAATCATTGTGACCTTCTTTAAATTATAAGGTCCTTTTTCTAGGCGAAACATAATTCTTAATATAAGAATAAGTGACTTGGCCAAAAAGAACCTCATGAGTAAAAGAGATTTAAACTGTGAATTTTTGAAAACAATGATAGTAATGTTGTTGAATGGCATTCCATTGTGTTAGAATATTATTCTTTAGATGAATCTGCAGAAAAAATTGGTCTTTATTCAAAACTGCGATAGAAGTGTTTTTGTTTATAACTAATTCTACGGCATTCAAATGACAACCGTTTGAAATTTTATGTGGCATTGAATCCGCGTATGTTAAGGTTATTTAATTGTTCGATTCAAAAAATATCGCCAAATCTATTAAATTGTTCCAAAATATTTTTTAGATTTATAAAATCAAGACTAAATCATAATCTTTGAATCTGGATCAAGGAAACGAATAAGTATCATGTGATTGCTGAGTAATCATAAAAAGTGTTTACCCGTGAAATGGAAATTGCTGCGAAGATAAAAATACGAGATTTGTCGTGTGCCTTGATTTTTTATCATAATCATTCTTTACAAAAATAAATATTTGGCCTTCATGAATGAAGGTAGCTACCTAATTTGTCTATTCTTTTCGTAAAAATTAACATCTAAATAATTATTTTTGAGAAGGGTTGAAGAAACAAAATTTTGAAAATCAAAAACAATTTTGAAATTATTTAATTTTCATAGTTTTAAGGAATTTGAAACAGATAAGCATACATTTTTTGTGATGAAGTAGTTCATTTTTAAAATTTTTACGTATCCATTCCTACAGCCTCACGCATTCGAAACGTGACAGAACTAGTAAAAATTGTTTTTCAGTATTGCACACTTTTTTTCAATAAACTAGAAATATCACCAGCAATAACGCGCTACGTGCGCGTGCCGTTTTTCATTTCTAGGGAAAAACAATTTTGAATAACTTTATTCAACGAAAACTGTTATTTACAACAGATAATTCAAGCGAAAAATATTTTAATTTTAAATAGAAAAGAGTTGAATTTACCGAAAAAATACAAATTTGCAACAGAATAGTTGAGTTCTCAACCAAACCCCCCAAAAATATGTTTTTTTAAGAAGTTAATTTTTAACCATAGGTAAATTTTCTATCAAGAAGATTATTTTTTTCACCAAAAAAGACGAATTTTCAATGAAATACTTACAGTTTCAACCAAATAGATCAATTTTCAATTGGCAAATATGCAATTTTTACAAAAAAAGATTAATTTTCTGCAAAACAGTTGAATTTTTAACCAAATAGATGAAATTGTTAACAAGAAGATTAATTTCATACCTAAAAAGACGAATTTTCAACCAAAAAACATGAATTATCAATGAAAAATTATTTTTCAACTAAACGCATGCATTTTTAACCAAAAAATTGTTAATTTTTTACCAAAGGAGATGAATTTTCAAACATCATTTCAACAGACTCGAATCATTCCTAAAATGTGAAAACACATTTTTAGATTTTCTTTCAAAATTAAAAATTTTTAAAAATGCAATGGAATTTTAAGAAAAGTATTTATTTTCTCAGAAGCTTTGAACATTCTTAAAATGTTTTCAATTTTTTTCAAAATAATGAAAATTTTTAATTTGAAATTTTTTTAAAATCTTTTCAAATTTTACCTTATTTTATAATGTTTTACAAACCTCTAAACCTTCTAAATATCTTTTGAAATTATTTAAGGTTATCCCAAGATTATTTTTAAATTCTGAAAAATTAAAAAAACTGCGTTAAAATATTCCAAATATGTTTCGACAATTTTGGGAAATGTTTTGAAATGTTTTCATATATTTTCAAATATTCTCTCAAAATTAATTTTTCATAGTCAAATATAATTTATAATTTTCCTCGGAATCTCAAAACAATGTATTGAAATGAAATCTTGAAAAATTTACATTTTGTTATCAATGTTTACATTATTTTTGAAGCTTCTCAAAACTTTTAAAACTTCTGAATATCTTTTGAATTAATTCAGTTTTCCAAGAAAATTTAAAAACCTTTCATATTAAAAAAATTGTCTTAAAATTATCCAGATTCTCTTTGGACGTATATTAAAATTTTAAAAACTTGAAATTTATCTTTTTAAATAAAACCTGAATCATTCAAAATGTTCCAGAAATCTCATTGTCGAAGCCGATAATTTTTTGGTAACCGACACAGATAATTTTTGTCCAGAATTTCACTTTTCTCGTATCTTTGAAAGTGTGAAAAAGTTCAAAAATTATATAGTGTGGTAACCAGATTTTTAGAACAAAATTATTTCTCAATATTAAAAAATCATTTGCAATTAAAATGTTCTCTTTTATCAATAATCTTAAGAAACATCTGGAAATATATTTCATTATGAAATAATATTATTCATTTGTAAATTCTGATTGGAAACAACTACAAAAAGTCATATTCACGCAAGTGTCGCAACCAGTCAGGTTTTCAATAACAATGTATCCGAGATATCGTGACTAGAACTTTTTAAGAAAAGAAAACAAAAACTGAAAACAGCTACTAAAAGTGATATTCACGCAGTTTAAATTGCAATAATATTTACTAACATACTAGAGATTTTACATGGAAAAAATTAGCATGAGAAAAATTAAAAATAACAATTTCAACGCCTTTTATTCAACAAGAAAAAAGTATCTTCAATTTGAAAGAAAAATTTCTTTGGCTCAAAGGAATTTGTGCATGGCTATGAGGTCAAAGAAAAGTTAATTTAATTTAAAGAAGTTCCTTATCCTTAGTTGCTGTTTAAAATTAAATTTAAGATATAGTTCGTTGTTTCAACAATATTTTGTTTGTAATCAGATAATCTTTATATGATTTGTCATAAATAATAACACAATATACCGCACCTTTCGTCAAAATACCTATACTTTAATTTTTATTGACAAAAAGGGCAATTTATTACCTTGACGCTACTTTTTTAGGCTGTCCTTGACTTTAAACACTTTAATTGAAATAATTGTCAAAAAACAAATTTATAATGCATAATTATTCATTTTGCAAGGTATCCGCACTAAAATAGAGAAAATTAAACTAATTATAGTTTTAGATGATTAAACTATTCGAGAGTTATTGATATACAAATTTGAGAAAGTAATACAATTCTGATTTGCAACTTGTAAGCTTTTAACTATGACGTACGGTAATAAAATGAAGTGAAAGAGATTTAGTGTAGTTTCCAATCTTTTATTAAATGACTAGAATTTTACAAATTCAGATTTAGAGAGTACATTAAAGAAAAAAAACTTTTGTATGATTTAAAGAAATAATTTTCTGGGTTAGAAAAATTAGATTGAATAAATTATTTCTTAAATTTCAACCAGTAATTTATTTGAATACAAAAATCTATTTCTAAATTAAACAAATCATGCCTGCCTCGAGTCATGTGTTAATATTAAATGCCTTTCTTATTGCATTTAGGATATTTTTATTCCGGACGAACGCAAATTTTTGGGATTCGTTGAAAAATTTTGATAATGAAAATCCCTATATTTTTTGTTACAGAATCTATGCCAGGGAGGATAGATCTAAACAATCAAAATGCAAATAGTGAAATAACTTTTGAAGGAGGAAAAGCGGTCCAGAATGGTGCTTCTCTTGGAGTAGTCAGGAACGGGGGAGTTTATGCACAAAATCAAAATGTCCATGCAGGTAATCCAAAAAGGAAAATACAATTCAAAACTAATATTCGATCATTCTATTTAAATCGTCTAGTTTTTCCCCTATTAAATGGAGAGTTTCATTGTCCAATTAAAGGAAAAGTGATCAGCGCCAGACCTGGGCCCAAATAAAACCTTCCAGACCAGACAAAGCCACTCGCGTTCTAGTTGCTATTTTTGGTTTTAATCGGTAGATAGTTCTCATTGTCCAGATATATTAAGGGCCCGAATGCTTGGTATATATAATTTTCCTGAACTAATTAAAAATGGTTAGGATTCAGAAGAAAAACTAATTTTTTTATCATTAGTAGAATCACAATTCATTATAATTCAGTAGTTATATGTTAATGATTTTTTGAAATCATTAAATTAATTAACTACCACATTATTCTTACAGGTCAAACTGGGTCAAAGCCCTGGGCGGATGGTGCTCTTGTGTACTATAATGATACTCCAGTTGGAAAAATGGAAGGAGAGAAAGTGAGAAACCTGAAAATATCTGGCGTCGGTAATAATTTTAAAAATAAAATAAAATCAGAAATAGTATCTAGATGCTCATTCTAATATTAACCAAACCTATACAAATTTTCAATGCATATCATTTTTTAAAAATAATAAAAAATAGTTAAAATTGGTAAAAAAACGGAAAATCTAATTTCATGGAATATTTTTAAGAGACTCACTATTTAGTACAATTTAGCAGTTGAATGTTAAGGATTCTTTAAATTTCCAAATTAAATAATGACTATATTTTTCTTAATTGATTATAGCAAGCACTCTGAGTGACCCCTTGTTTGGTTCTAAAATAAAAAAGTATCGTGGTAATAAATTAAGAACGGTTGCAGTATATGTTGAGAACAAGGGGTGGCAACCAGTAAACAATATGTCCAACGGGTGGAAGTGTTGGAACTGTTTCGGGAAAAAATAAGGAGGACATGCACTTTCTCGTACAGCAGGTAATTCAGAAACTAAAATACAATCTTATAGAATATCTTGTCAACATTGCAGAATCAGATAGAATTGTATCTAAAGCGTGCAATTTTCGCTTACTAAAAGAGTACTTTGGGGTTTTATAAAATGTTCTTCATTCCAAGTTGAGTAAATATAAGATTTTCGGCACCTGAAGCCACGTTTTAATAATAACTAATCCTAAATTATTAGAATATAATTTTTGTGGAACAGTAACAAATTTCTTGGGATGCAATGCAAAGAATCAAAATGTATGTTTTGTACCACTAGTGTGGTTTAACTACCTAGTAATTAAAAATTATGAAGCAATTTTGCAAAATCTCCTTCAATGTTTAAAATAATGATTTTTTATATTTTTTCTAACAGCATCAAATAAACAGCGAGAGGCAAGATATAAGACAAACTAAAATAATGTTGGTCTTCCCTTACAACCGGGTTGAAATAATCAAGATAAATTGTTCACGCCATAGATCAACATAATTAGGATAATGTTGCATATATGAACATAACGGATAATAATAAACTAAGAAACAATTGTGAATTAATGTAATAAATAAAAATATTCGATGAAAATTATTTTTCGATAATCACATTATTGAAATTCCACATTTCCATAGAGAGGATTTATTATTCGCATATCGTAAATTATAGTAATGACCTCGATTAAAATCTATCGAGAAGCTTCTAAATTCAAATTTGTACTTTTGGCCAGTGGAAAATGAAACTGCAGAAAACCTTTTCAGAGCGCACCCTGTTAACGATAATCACGTGTAGTATAGATATTCGATATCATCGAGTGTCAACGGCGTCATATCACTCGCTTTATACAATATAAGTACGAGGGCTGTTTGATAAGTCAGTGACTTTTTGAGTGAAAGATATTTTTTTCGGCAAATAAGCGTTTTATTTCTCAACATAGTCTCCTTTTAGGTCGATACATTCAGTCCATCTTTTTCCCAATTTTTTTATTCCTTCCAAATAATATAGGTTTTCTCAAGGCCCTCAAAATAGGCATTTGTTGCGGTGATGACCTCTTCATTCGACCCAAATCTCTCACCGCCCAGCCATTTATTCAGGTTTGGAAACAGGAAATAGTCGCGTGTAACAAAAAGAAGCATATGAACCCTAAAATTAAGAATTTGTTTTAATCGTTGAAGTAATCAAACAGAAAGGCTGAAATGCAGGCAGTAAATACCTAAATTTAAGGTAGTAAAGACCTAAAATTAAGACGATATTTATACTGAAAAGGTAGTGTTAGGTTGAGATGACATTAAATTAAGGACTTTCGTTGCTGAAAGTAAGACGCATATTTATACTGAAATTATGTATCTCCTCACCTCCCTACCATCTTATAATCAATTCGCCCCCGAATTCTTGCATGCAATATTCACGCCGAATCAGTGTAACTGTACAATTTTCGGCAACTTACCCCGAAAGTGGTACCTTGTACATTACATGAAAACATACAAGCTCTCTATGTATAAAAAGGAAGATTATACTGAGATGATTTTTCAACTACAATTATAAAGTTTGATGTGGAAGTCAATTTTTCAGTTAAAAAAATAAATAAATTTTCAAAGAAAAACAATGATTTTTTAACAAAATAGTTATATTTGCACTCAACCTAATGAATTTTTTTTGAATATTTTTAAGCAACAGAGATGAATTCATGATCAACGAAACAATTGATGACTTCCCTTATGAAAAAGAAGTATTGGTAAGTATTGGATCCAGTACTTTTTTCGCGAAAAAAGTATTAGATCCAATAATTTCCAATACTTCTTTTTCATAAGGGTTGTCAACCAAAAAGGATACTTTTTTAAATTTTGTTCACTTTTTTAAAGAAAGTAGATTAAGTCTTGACAAAACAGTGAAAGTTTCAATACAAAATATTAATTTTTTAAAAATAAGAATTATTTTATGCTGAAAAATACGTTTTCAACGAAATAATTTAAGTTTCATCTGCAAATGATTAATTTTTCAGAAAATAGTTCAATTTTCTAGCAAAGAGATGAATTGTAAACAAAAATGATGCTTCTTCAGCCCAAAAAAATTAATGTTTAACGAAGCAGTTCAATATTCAACCAAGCAGTTGTATTTGCAACCGAGAAAATTAATTTTGCACCGATTAAAAAATGAATTTTTAACAAAATACATGATTTTTCAACTGAATATATTTTAATTTTCAAACAAAATAATTGAATTTTAAACAAAATTGTTTAATTTTTAAGCCAGAAGATTATTTATTTTGTAACAGAAAAGACGAATTTTTAACAAAATATATGAATTATCAGTTATTATAATTATCATATTGAATTTGGGGCCGAATAGATTATAAGACTGTTACAAGTCAGGGGCGGACGTTTTTAGGCCCTAGGGAGGACCAAAGTTTAAAATTCGTTAAAATCCAGTTTATTTTTCATTAGGAATGTAATTATAAACTAAAAATTATAAAATTTGTTATGTATACCTCATTTATTAGAGATGCAATAGTCAAGCCTTAGGCACCGTAGTGGAAGAAAACATCTTTTTGCAGGGGCAGAATTTATACGACCACTAAAATGGGCCCCAAATTTAAAAATTCGTTAATTAATTTAAAATGTTCAGTTTCAGCAGCGTTATGAAATTAGAATAACTGATTTAGTTGTATAAATAATTTTTCAAATTATAAGAATTCAGGGCAGGGCCGGCGGACCAAGTTTCTTCGACGCTATGTAATAAATTTAGTATTGCATAGTTTTATACACACTGTTAAAAATTCCCGCATAAAACTTCCACTAAATGTATTGGAAGTTTATTTCCGAAATGTAGGGTAACGCTACAATAGATAATATTGTAGTTTTCAAATGCAACGGATCGTGCAGCGATACATTGGTCAGATGAGGCGCATGCGCACAATTTTTGACTTATAAACGCTACAATACATGTATTGCAATTTCGGCATTCCAATACCGTGTTTGCAATTTTGCCTTACGCTTGTATTTTAGAAGTGTTGGAGAATTCCAAACATTTTTAACAGTGCAGTCACAGCAAAAGTGCTCTTTCGCAGACTATTTGGTGAAATAAATTTGTTAATTATTTTACTCGCCTGTTTGATCAGCATGTACGTGCAAAATTGCTAGATAATTAAATCTTTTCGCTGTCATAGAAGATCTCAGGTAGGTTTTTAGCCTACGCATAGCTGAAAAAGATCGTTCTGCAGTGCAAGATGATGCCCGTAAAATCAAAAGAGTTTTAATGAACTTAACGAATTCTGATGTCATATCGCACAAGTGTGGATTAGACTTAAGGTAGTTTACCACATCCCTCAAAGATTCAATTTTGATCTCCTTTATAGTAACTTGATCCAAAAACATTTGTCGATGTAGGAATAAGCGCTCTGGGTCAAAATCATTCTTGTAGAATGATGTCTTGGTAGTTATATCTGAATTTTTTCCGATTGCAAATGCCTCAAATTTTTCCATTAATATAGACGTTTCGCATTCGAACCGATCTTGCATAGATACTACGACTTGGTCTACCAGTTCGTTAAAAATTCTTTCATAATACTCTTGAGGACTCACTTAAATATAAGCATTATTTGCATTCGAGTCAAGTCGAGTTGATCTCTTTCTTGCACGAGTTACTTCTGGCTCAAGTAAATCAAGCGCATTTGCGCCATCTACTGCTTTCATCCACATTTTGTCGAATATCCAGAAGATCTCATTTTTTCGATATGTTTCGTTACCATACGTATTTTTTCATGAGGTTCGCTGAAACTGAGATCACACTTCTGTAGTTCTATGTTCAAAACTTCCACTCTCTACAATACCTCGATAACAAGAGTTGAAAGGAAGTAGAATCCGAAACTCTCCATTGTTTTAAAGAGTCCATCAGCCTTCGCACAAGCTAATGCTTCGGTTGCAGGGTCGTCGTTTTTGCCTTCGAAAAAGACTAAGCAGGCGTCATAAACCTCTGGATGGCGCATTCGGATTGAAGATTTAATTCTAATAGATCATCTCGTAGAGCAAAACTTTATCAAGTTAGGAGTTTCTTCTGCAATTAATTCTTCAAATTCAGCCAGTCTCTTTGGAGAATCGCGAATAAAATGAATAGCTTCTCTAATGATGCCAAAAATTTTTTTTACAGGTATAACCTTTTCCATTGCATCCTGAACTACTAAGTTGAGTGTGTGAGGTCTACAATGGACGTATAGAGCCTTGGGTTCTTCCTTCCGAATCTGTGTTTGAAGACCACTGTTTTCGCCTGACATATTCGAGGCTCCATCGTAACATTGACCTCGTAAATCAGATATATCTAATTCGCAACGTGTTAGGACATCTTGAATTATTTTGCAAAGTTTATCCGCTTTCGTATTCGCTATTTCATAAAAACCAAGAAACTCTTCTTCAATCGTCAAATTTTCCTGGACTGTTCTCAGAGACACTGACATTTGCTCCATGCGGGAAGAGTCTGTCGCTTCATCAGCAATAATAGCATAAAATTTTGCTCGCTTCACTTTGGTAAGTATTTTTTGCAGGACTTCATAAGAAATCATTTGCAAGATTGCATCAACAATATCATGATGAAGCCACTTTCGCACTTTCTTATTCTCCAACCAATCCTTTAACACTGGAACATCTTCAGCTCGCGTTTTTAGAATCTGCAAAAAATTTGAAGCTTTATCGTTCCCGTCTCCACGAAGGGCGAGACCTCTTCGAGCAAGTAATACAATTCTAAACAAATTTTTCAGTACAATGCGAGACTTCTGCATATCTTTTTGCTTACTTTGTGATATTTGTTCACAAATGCTTGGCTTTTCATTATGAAGAGGACCTTCAATTGCAGAACGATGAAAGGCACTGCTTTCATGTTTACCAAAGCGCTGAACTGCATTTTTCCAACAGTCATAACCCTTAACGACAAATGCATTACGTGAATTAACGTCTTTAGCTCCATTAGGCATTGGTCATTTCTTTTCAAATGCTTCATTACATATCGTGCAGAAAGCTTTTCCTTCAGAATTAAGTTTCAGCCATTGATATTTCTTTTTCCACGAATCAAACGATGCTCCCAACGGCTCCGAGAAGTATTGCGCATGAGTGAAGAGCAGTATCTCTTTGGTAGAGAGAAGTTGAGAGAAGTGAATGATGAGCTATTCTCTTGAATCTCTATTTGTCATCAAAGGAAAGGTCCTGCTTGACGCAAGCATAACTGAATAATCGATTATCTATCATTATAATTTATCATTATTATACTTGAAACGAAAATCAGTTTATTGAGTAAATAATATTTGAAATCATAATTATTTTACAGAAATCTTAAAAGCTTATATTTTGTACATTTTATTTTTCTCTGGTATTATTCCGTGAGATTGGTACGATTTGTACGAGATGTTTAGTTTTCATACTATTTAACTGGACTTATCATTACAGAAATGTGCAAAAATTTTACATATCTTAGTCCTAAAGATGATATCTTTTCCGAATGGCTCCTGAAGACAACTAAAATTTCGGGCCTTTTTTTTTTTTATACCATTAAGCCGTTTCCCTTTCGGCGAGCCTCTAGGGGTAGGCGTGACACTACCCGCCTCGGGTAGTGTTTCTAGGTGGATAGTTTCTTGTAGTGAATAACTACAAGTGTAGGCTCACCACACCCACGACCGCCAACAACAACGCAGTAGTATTATTCTCGAAAGGTCACCCATCCAAGTACTAACCATGCCCAACACTGCTTAACTTCAGTGATCTAACGGGAACTGGTGTTTCCAGCGTGGTATAGCAACAAATTTACAGAGACCCGATCGAAACTTTCATTAAATTTCGTTATTGTCAAAAAAAATTGTTTCTTACAAAACTTTGATCTGATATCTCTAGATTTGGCCGAAACCATATAATAACAGTAATGAAATAGAATGAAAGTTTGGGTCGGCTAATAAAAAATTCACACTATTTTTTGGTTTATTATTTACAAAAACTTAAGTTTAAAATCTTCATGATCCATGTTCGATTACTTACTGTTGGAAAATATTATTTCAAATAAAATTTTTTCAAATATGTATAAATGATAAAGAAAGAATTCTTTGTATCAATAAGTATTATTCGTTACACTTCAAGCTTTGATTCTCATGCCTAAAAATGTCATAAAAATGTTTCATTTAGGTAAAGAGTATAAATACTGAAGAGTCGATTTTTTTCAAGGTGAAAATTAATTTTTTGCTCACACAAATTAATTAAATCTAATATTTCAATAAAACTTCGTCAGAAAATGTAGTATCCTTGTTGAAATCTTATATTTAAAA
This sequence comes from Andricus quercusramuli, assembly GCA_932178445.1. Lineage (NCBI taxonomy): Eukaryota > Metazoa > Arthropoda > Insecta > Hymenoptera > Cynipidae > Andricus > Andricus quercusramuli. Next base: position 428,615 of record CAKNXH010000108.1, read on the forward strand.
AAAATGAACATTTTTGACCTGCTTTCCGGTTGATTAAGATTATCTACATAAAATCGTTATCTATTATAGGGTGTTTTACCCTATCATAATAAAACAAAAGTAATAAGTATACCCTATTATTATATTAAATAAGTAAAGCATTTAACTAACTTTTAATTGAATTGTGCTTCTTCAAATAAGTACTGAATTCAATTTTTAATTATAGAAATATTAAAACTACCTGCTAGCTCATTTGAAGTTGAAGCTTCTTTTTGTTCACTTTTCATCTTTCCGTGAATGCAAGGATCAATTTTCCCTATAATTTGAATCGAAATTCTAAGTTTCGGAACTTATAAAAGAATAAAAAATGGAAAAAGTGTGAATAATTCCTTTGATGTATTTACCTCGATCTGAATCAAAATCAGAGTCTTCATCAGAAGCATTTTTAGTGGCAACAGATTCCACATTCTCAGAATATTCTTCCAATTTTCTTTTCTTCGTAACAATAAGGTACTTATCCATGTTTTCCACCTTTTCGTGTCTCCATACACATATACACAAAATCGTGACAGAGTGTGAGAGGATTATTAAGTTCGTGCAGGCTTGTCGATAGCTACCCAACCTCAAAATTGCTTAGCACATGGTGCGCGTTTAAAAAAAATTATATTCATGGTGCATGTTTCGCGACAATAGAAATTATCAGTGGTCGATATTGCAGTTATAGATTGTCGATAATATCAACGAACAATTCTATCATCATTTTTGTAAAGTTGCTTATTACCATTTGTAAGTCATTGTAGGAAAAAAAAGTAAAAAGAAATATTCACACATAACTTCAAGAGTCTTAAAAAAGCTAAAATGCCATCAAATTTCGGTATGTGGAAATCCACACATGGCGAAATTCGAGGTGTGGATTGTACCACACGATCCACACGGTTCGCGCCGGCCCTGATTCAGGGGCAGAATTTCAAAACCCCTAAAACCTATGTGCCTTTTTTTGAAAAGTGACTGCATTCGATGGGCATTGGACCCTTTTCGTCCAAAATTTGGCAAAAACGTAGACTGTATATTTTTTCGGATTTCAGCAATTTCCTCTTCAACTATATGTTTTTCATGTTTTTCACAAATTTTCTCTATTATTACATCCTCTTTGAGTTTACATTTAAAAAAAAAAAACGAAAATGAACATTCTAAGCCAAACAATGCACGATACGAAAAATATTCAACAGCAGAAAAACGTTGCTTTTTGAAAGCCCTATAAGATTATCATAACTACTTGGTGAATTTTTTCGAGAAATCGAAAATTCAAATTTTGATCGCACAAAAAATAATCAAAAATTCCATTTTGCGGTTAAACTATGCAAAATACGAAAAAAAATTGTGCACCCAGTAAAGATCTACAAATTTGTTATTAATAACTTTGCATAGGACGAATAGCTTTTGTTTTATTATTAACAAACATTGAAAATAACAAAATTCAATTTTAGGTAACATAACACAAACTATGAAAAAAAAATGAATAGACAAAAGTTGCTCTTCCAAAAAAGAGTAAGAACTCATCTCAATTTATAATCAATAATTTTTTGATAGGACGCTAACTTTTTGTTTTAATCGTAAAAAATAACATGAAGAATAAAAAAATAAAATACATTTTTTGAAAAACGACACAAGATATGAAAAAATTAATAGACAAAAGTTCTTCACCCAAAAAGGATCGACAAATTTATTATTAATAATTTTCAGATAAGACAAATAGATTTTCTTTTAATCGTAAAAAATAAGATTTAAAGAAAATTTCGAACAACGACACAAGAGACGGAAAAAATGAAAAGACAAAAGTTTTTAGACTAAAATATCATAAAATATTTGTTATAAACTCTTGTTTTGGAAATATATTGAAAATAAAAAATCAACTTTTCGGAAAAAGGACACAATCTACAATAAAATTTTATTTAACAAAATTTTTTGCCTAAATTAAATCTAAAAATTTGCTTCGAAACACCTTACGCTAGGATGCGTGTTCTTAGTTTGAATTGTGCAAAATAACATTGAAAATAAACAAATTGAATTTATGGCAAAAAGGCACAGGTCGCAATAAAATGTTTGATAAAAAATTGCAAATATTAAAGTGATCATGAAAGATAAAATGTTTAATTCATTTTGTAATATCTGAATAAGCAGCTCAAGACCAAGGTACATAAATATATATATTATACATTTGATAAAATAGAGTTGAACATAAAGTAGAAAAGTTCGCACTTTTAAGAAAATCGAGTGCGAAGCACGATATACGTGATGAGAATATTTTTCGCTAAATCCGAAGAAGCTTTAACAAAAGAGAACTCACAATCACTAAATTACAGTTGTCGATGCTTTGACATTCAATTTTGAAAGGCTTGCGCACAAATGTGAGGGAAATACAAAGACCCAGCGCGAAGTTTCCACGAAGATTTCAGATTTCAAAATATTCTAAAAGATTTCCAAAAATTCAAAATAGTTCAGCAGATTCTAAAATATTTCACAAAAATTGTGAGATTTGAAAATTCACACAGATTTTATGATTTCACCAAATTTCAATGACTATCAAGTATTTTATTTGTCTAAAATAGTTCACAAAGATTGTAAAAGATTTTAAAGATTCCAAAATATTTCACGAAGATTTTGAATATTTCACGAAGATTGAAAATTTTAAAGATTTCCAATATTCCAAAATATTGCACTGGTGTCAAAACATTTTATAAGATTTCAAAATATTTTATAAAGCTTGTAATATTTGAAAATTAAAAGATTTGACAAAGATTTTAAGATTTGAAAAATTTTCAGAAAATATCATGAAGATTCCAAATATTTGAAAATTTTGTCAAGGATTTCACGAAAGTTTTGAAGATTTCAAAATATTTCAAATAATACCAAAAGGTATACCAAACAAAAATATATTCCAAAAGATTTCAGAAAGTTTGAAAAAAATTTTAATATATTTTACAAAGACTGTAAGATTTGATAATCTTCGAAGGATTTCAGAAAGATATCAAGATTTAAAAGTGTTTTGAATATTTCACAAAGATTTCAAAGATTACAGAAAATGTAGAAGATTTCACAACAATTTAAAAAGATTTTAAAGAACTCGAGGGGTTGATAAACCTTGAAACGAGCCTTGAAATCTGGGATACAAGCCTTCGTGCAATCTTTGAAACTTTTGTGAAATCATTGCAACCTTTGTGAAATCATCTGATCTTTTGAAGTCTTTGTGTAATCATTGAAATCTTTTGAAAATTTCCGTAAAATATTTTGAAACGTTTGCTAAATCTATAAAATCTTCTAAAATCTTTATGAAATATTTTTTAATCTTTGTGAAATCTTTGTAAAATCAACGAAATCTTTGTTAAATTAAATTTCATTCTTGTGAAATGTTTTGAAATCTATGAAATCTTTAATATTTTTATGAAATCTTTGAACATTTTTTAATCTTTTTGAATCTTTGTGAAATCTTTCTGAAATCCTTGAAAAATTTTTAAATCATGAAATCTTTGTGAAAATTCCAAAGTATAAAAATCTTCGTCAAATCACTGGAAACATTTCATATTTTACAATTTTGTGAAATATTTTGGAATCTTTTGAAATTTTAAAATCTTTTGAAAATATTGAAATCTTCGAGAAAAATTTGATCTTTAAAATGTTTGTGACATATTTTTGAATACTTGAAATCTTTGAATTTTCATGAAATATTTGAAAAATTTTCAAATATTTAAGATCTTTGCTAAATCTTCGTGAAATCGTTTGGAATCTTTAAGATATTTTCAAATCTTTGTGAAATCTTCGAAATCTTCGTGAATTCTTTGTGAAATCATTGAAATATTTTCAAACTTTGCTAAATCTTTGAAATTTTAAGAATATGTTAAAGTCTGTGGAATCTTTGAAATTTTGATGAAATCTTTGAAAAGTTTTCCAATCTTTAAAATCTTTTTGAGAAATCTTTGAAATCTTAGTAAAATCTTTTGAAAAATTTTTAAATAATGAAATATTTGTGAAATTTTAGAAGAATGGTCAAACTTTAAAATCTTTGTCATATCTCTGAAGATTTTTTAAATCATAAAACTTGGTGAATTATTTAAAGTCTTCGTAAAATCTTCTGAAAAATTTTCAGATCTTGAAATCTTTATTACTTTGGTTGAAAATCGAAACATTTTGATGAAATTTCGTTTTTTTAAATGACATTTTTTAATTGAAAATGTAAATTTTTCACTTATAGTTGAAAATTTAACTTTTCAGTTCAAAATTAATCTTTTTTGGGAGAAAGCTAATTATCATGGTTGAAATTGTCTCTTTTTTGTTAAAAACTGCAACTGTTGAGTTGAAAATTCAATTGTTTTACAGAAAATTCATCTCTTATTTAAACTTGGAACTTTAGCAGTTTGGCAGAAAATTAATCTTTTGGTTGAAGATTAACTCTTTTCTTTTGTTCAAAATCAATTTTTTATTTGAAAATGTAGCGTGGTTGGGAAATTTTCCTTTATGACTTGAAAATTCAACTATTAGGTAGAAAATTCATCTATATTGTAGAAAAATCGTCTATTTGGGGTGAAAATGATTCTTGTTTGTTGAAAATTCATCATTTTTGTTGAGAATTCAACTATTTTTTTAAAAATGCGTCGTTTTTGTTCGAATTCAGCTAGTTGGAAATTCGTCTTCTTTTGTTGAAAATTAGTTTTTTAAACTGAAAATTTAATGATTCAAATCTTGGATGAAAATTCAACCATTTCGTTGAAAATTCACCTTTCTTGACTGAAATTTATTTTTCTTGTTGAAAATTCTTCTTTTCCGGTTTAAAACTCAACTGTTTTCTGGAAATTCCGACTTTTTAGTTTGAAAATTTAACTATTTTGTTTAAAATTGATCTATTTGGTTAAAAATACATTAACCGTATCCATTTGAAATCAGGCAAGGGTTCTACACTTGAAATCGCAGAATTTTCCGGGGATAAAATATGTTGTTTTTAGAGAAAATTAGGTGATACGTATTTTTCCGATTTGCAACACAAATTCTAAAATGTTATGTGAGTTATTGAATAAAAAAGTCATAAGCACCATACTCACGAGCGGCGCCTTCTCCAGTGGTAGTGACCTTCTTTGGTCAGCCGTGTCCTTAAATATAATATGATGTGTCACCGCGAAAACTGTGATACCGAAATTTTCCAAAAATGTTGAAAATTTCCCAAATTTCCTCAAATTTGTAAATTTTTCTAAAAGTGAAATTTTCTAAAATTTGTGAAATTATCAACATTTCTAAAATGTTCCAAATTTTTTAAATGATCAAAATTTCTAAAATTTGTAAACTGTTCCAAATTTACAATATTATCAACATTTTTAAAATCATAGAATCGTCCCAAATTTTCAAAATTTCAAAATTTGCTAATATATCTGATATTTCTAAATTTCCAAAATGTCTAAAATATCAAAAATTTTCAAAAATTAATAAAATTGGTAAAATGATCAAACTTTCAAAACTGTTGAGAATTTCTAAAATCATAACAACTCCTCAAATTTTCAAAATTGATAACACTATCAAAATTTATAAGATGTTCAAAATTCATGAAATTATCAAAATTTATCAAATGTTTAACATTTCTGAAATTTTTCATAATTTATCATGATTTCATTTTTTTTTTAATTTCCAAACTTTCCAAATTTAAAAAATTTCTAACGTTTTCATAATTTCTCAAATTTCTATAAAACTCCTAAATTTTTAAAAGTTCTACTTTTTTCAAAAAATTTCATAATTCATATTTACCATAGATTTTACAAATTTGAGAACTTTCCAAAATTTTCTAAATTTATACAAAAATAGAAATAATGATTCTCAAAACCTTTCATGTAAGCCGAAATCATGCCTGTGTTACAACAAATTAATTTCACAAATGCAACATAAAACTGGGCCAAGAGACGCAGTCGAAATGAGATTCGTGATTATTTCGAATTAATGTGTCCAAATTTATTTTTTATTTCATAAAATCATTGACAATCTCTTTCATATTTGCTTATGCACATACATACCGTATTATATAATAATAATATAAAATTTGTAATAAAAACTAGTTCCACGGTGTCGCAATGATGTCAAACATTTCTTATTTTGATAATAACAAACAATTTCTCAGAATAAAATATTTTTGAGTACTAGCCATTTTCGATTTTTAAAAATTTGGTATTTTCGGACCACCGTAATATACAGTAAATATATATGGGTTTCATAATTATTTCGAAATAATTTTTTCATTTTAATTTTTTATCCTATATTCTATCATATTCTGTCATCATATATCATATTCTGTCCTAATATTTTCTATTCTAAAACTATGTATTATGGCGAAAACATTTCATGAGATTTCATCGTGTGCCAGCGCCTTCAAGAGGTAAGAGATTTTTTTCTCTCTAAATAATGCAAAAATCACTTTTCTTTTACAGAAACAACTCAAGGTAGGAAAAAATTGTATTTCTTAAAAAGTTATAATCATTTTTTTAGCGTTTTTTTCCAAATTTATAGTAAAATTTGAATTAAACACGTTAATATTGTATTATCTTCAGAATAATACAATTTCAATAATTTTGAAAAAGGTTGAAATTGGATAGTTTTAATTTAAGACACAATATTTATCGCATGTCAAACTTTAATCTTCTTCTGAACCTAAATTCTTAAAGGTTTTCTTTATAAAATTTATCATTAGTAGACTTAGCTAAACCACCATTGTTAAATAGACCCAGGATATTCCTTCTATTCCATGCATTAAGTACTGTTATGAAATGAAAAATGAAATTGAACACATTAATTGGAAATAATCACAAAACTCATTTCGACTGAGTCTCCTGGCCCAATTTTATGTTGTATTTTTGAAATTCATTTCTTCTAACACAAGCATGATTTCTGCTTATATGAAGGAATTTCAGAATTGTTGTTTCTATTTCTATATGAATTGAAGAAATTTTGGAAAGTTCTCAAATTTGTGAAATATATGGTCGTGACTTTATTATCAACAATATATGGTAAATATAAAAAACAAAATTTTTTGAAAGCATAACAACTTTTAAAAATTTGAGGGTTTTATAGAAATTGGAGAAATTATGAAAATGTTGTAATTTTTAAAAATTTTTAAACTTTGACGTTTAAAAAAAATTTTAACCATCAGAAATTTTTAATTTTTTTTACAAATTTTCAACATTTGATAAATTTTGATAATTTAATCAATTTTGAACATTTTAGAAATTTCGATAATTTTATCAATTTTCAACATTTCAATATTTTTTAATAATTTTAAGACTTTTTAAACAATTTAAAAATTTTAAAGATTTTAGACATTTTGGTAATTTTACAAAATTTGAGATGTTTTTATAAATTTAGATTAATAATTTTCGAAATAATAATTTTTTTTCCAAAATAAATAATAATTAATAGTTTCGAAATTCAGAAATTTCAGAACTTTAGGTAAAATTCGAAATTTCGAAAATTTAAGATGATTCTAGAATTTCAGAAATGTTGGCAATGTTGTAAATTTGGAACATTTTATAAATTTTGATAATTTTATAAATTTAAATAACGTTAGAAATTTAAAAATTTTGAAAATTACTCTCAGAAATTTGAATGATTTTATAAATTTTTAACATTTCATAAAATTCAGAAATTCTGATAAGTTTGAACATTTTTAATATTTTACAAATTTTACAAAATTTCACAAATTTTAGAAAATCTCACAAATTTGATAAAATTTGAGAAAATTGAACATTTTGTAAAATTCAGAAATTTTGATAATTTTTATAATTTCAGAAATGTTGAACATTTTAGAAATTTTGAGCATCTTAGAAATTTTTGAAAATATACGGGCGCAGCGCCTTCTCAAGTGGTAGTGACCTTCTTTAGTCAGCCGTGTCCTTAAATATAATATGATGTGTCACCGCAAAACTGTGGTAACGAAACTTTTGCGAAATTTTGTAAAATTTGTAAAATTTTCAAACTTATCGATATTTCTCATACTTATGAATCTTATGAAATGTTAAACATGTCTAAAATCATTCCAATTTCTGAAATTAATGTTCAACATTTATAAATTTCTACCGTTATTTAAATTTCTAAAGTTATCAACATTTCTAAAATGTACCAAATTTTTTAAATGATCAAAATTTTTGAAATTTCGAAATTTTTTTAAAAGTTTGAAATTTTAGATATTTTTGAAATTTGGTAATTTTATTAATTTTGAAACTTTGAAAAGTTTTTATAATTTCAAAAATTTCCAACAGCTTCCAAATTTTGATCATCTTATCAATTTTAATAATTTTCGAAAATTGTAGATATTTTAGACACTTTGGAAATTTAGAATAACGTTAGCAATTTCAAAATTTTGAACATTAATTTTGGAAATTGGAATGATTTTAGAAATTTTTAACATTTCATAAAATTCAGAAATATTAGAAATATCGATAAGTTTGAAAATTTTACAATTTTTGAAAATTTCACAAATTTTAGAAAATTTCACTTTCAGAAAAATTTACAAATTTTAGAAAATTTGGGAAATTTTCTACTTTTTGGAAAATTTCGGTACCACAGTTTTCGCGGTGACACATCAGAGTACATCTAAGGAAACGGCTGAACAAAGAAGGTCACTACCACTTGAGAAGGCGCCGCCTCGCGAGTGTGGTGCTAATGACTTTTTCATTCGATAACTCACGCAATTTCATCGTCCAAACGTTAAGAGTGAGCTTCCACACGCATCCTAACGACATCCAAACGAGTGGGAAAAAAATTTTTAAAAAAATTAAAATTTGTCCGCAGCGTGAATTTAGCATTCTAATTTTGAAAACTCAATATTCATAGTTTCACACACGATTGAAACCCAAAAAATCTTTAAATTTTAAATTTAAATTCATTATCAATATCTTTTTGAGTTTTGCGTTTGCAGTCCAAACGAAAGAAATGGCTTTCAATCGCATCCAGTGGAACTGTTGCTGCAATACGATTTCGATGTTAATCTTTCGAATGTGCAGTACGCTATATTGTCTTATTGTCAGGAATTGAAAACGAAGAGGCCGTTGAAGGATATCTTGTAAATCGAGGCCGAGCCTATTTCCGCCAAAACAATTAGTTTTCTAGCAATAAAGACGAATTTTTACTAAACATGAAAAAAATGTCATCCAAAAAGATGAAATTTCCAATGGAATTCTGACTTTTAAACAAAAAACTAACTTTGTGATAAAGTGGTTTTCGATAGTGACAAATTTTATCGATAATCTATCTCAGAGGACAAAGTGCTCATAATAATTTAGTCAGCGATACGATGAAGGACACACAATCTTCCAGAGTGCGAGGCAGGAATCGAACCCGCAAGCCGACGGAGTGGGTCTAAAGGCGACGCCTTAACCCCCACGACCATCGTCCCACCAACAGAAATGACAAATTGAAAATATTGGAAGAACGAGTTGTTACAGAAGCAGGAAGGTTATTTTTTCTAAATAGATGACAAAAAACAGTTTTATATAAATTCAATGAAAATGTAAATCAATGCTTATTAACATATTTTTATGTGTTGAATCAAAAAGTTTAATTTTTTCCAAAAAATACGATTTTTCAACAAAATACATGAATTCTCAACTAAATAGTTGAATTTGCAACTAAAAAAGATAACATTTGAACCAAATAGTTGATTTTTGAAATGAAAAAGGTAAGCTAGTTGCAAACAAAAAATAGAATAGTTAAATAGTCAGTTAAAAAATTAATTTTCCACCCAAAAAAAATGTCAACCAAAGTGTTTGATTTTCAACTGAAAAAGACAAATTTTCAACCAAATAGTTGAATTTTGAAATAAAAAAGATCAATTTTCAACCAAGGAGATTGATTAATTTCTACCAAAAAGACGAATTATCTACTAAAATATCTAATTTTAATCAAATAAATTAATTTTCAAGCAATAATGTCACGTCCCGCGACTTTTATAATAATAATATATAATTATAAACAATATATTATTATTACATAACATTCATATTCAATAGTTTATGACTATATAACATTTATATTCAATTGATTATAACTACATAACATTTATATTAACTAATAAAACAACAAGCTGAAATATCATATCCAATATCCAATTATTATTGTCAAAATCATATTATATACAAACCCGACATTGTTAAAATCATTCGTGAAGAACGGATTTGTAACGAACAAAGCAATGGACCAAGATGAGTTGTCCGCATCAATTTTTCGCACAACAAACAGGCACACGCTAATCAAAAACACATAAATTAATCAACAAGGCAACCAGAAAAGCTAGCTGCATTTTGTTTCCCATACGCTTACAAAATGCTGGTACCTATAGCACTTACATAGCACAGTAAACGAAAATAAGCGATACACATAAAAATCTCGCCTATTCAACACAAGAAATGGGCACATAATAATCAAAGGACCATAAATTAATCAGCGAAGTAACCATGAGAACTAGCCACATCTTCAAATCCTATACACCTCCAAATGCTGGTACCTACAGCACATATACAGTACATTAAACTAAAATGAGCGGGCTACATAAATTTGCAGAACTAACACAGCCATAAAACACACATTAATTGAAGAGCTATAAATTAATCAGCAAGCCATCCTTATGAACAGACCAGATTCTCAACCCCATACGTTTACAAAATGCTGGTACCTATACTACTCATCTACATGATTTAAGCATCTTGACCTACTTATGCCTATGCAAGGGACACCAGCATCTTCGATACAAAAGCAATAAATATCCCAATCAAGGTGACAGTTGTAGGAGGGTGAACCTCTGACAAAGAAGACACGCAAACCTTATGCCCCTCTACATAATAGAATATCTCAGCCTTTGTCATCTAGGAAGGGATACCATATATTTGGTAACTGCCCCATTCTCCATATTTGGGCACATTACGATTCCTCATCACTGATTGGCTATCCTATCAATTAACCCTTTGGTTTAGGAAGGGATATAGTGCATCCTAGCTACTGCGACACTTTCCGTATATGGGCATACATAAAAATCTCGATGCCCATTGGATAATTAAATCCCTACCACTCATTTACATAATTAATCATCAACGATGATTGGAACCATGATGAATCCCTACTTCTAATACCACTCACCCCTACGGGAATCTTAGGAGGGATCTCATGAATAAATACAGCAGATTTGGAAGCAGGAACTCAGTTTAGGGACTTTAACGAGTCTGCACAGTTTTTAGAAAGTTCAACCAGTCTACCTAGTTTAGACTATCCACCATTAAAGAACCACACCCAGTACTACAATCAAATTCGTAGAAACCCTAAAACTCCGGTCCCAAATACTCGGCCCGTCAAAATCTTCTTCAAATCTAACTTCTGTGCGGGAGCGTCACATCGAAACACAATAAACCACTTGTAACAAAGAACGAGGGAGGCCCAGATCCACTGACCTGGTCAGCGCAGCCTCCATTGTTGTCTACTCACCCCCTACGGGTCCCACAAAGAGTTCCGGCCAGAGGGTACAACACATCAACCAGACATAAGTAAGTAGTAAATTATCTCGCTTTCTCGTTTTCCTTTCTCTTACTCTATCGTTTACTTAATTAGTCATCCCTGTTTAAGGTGGACTAAAACTAAACGAAAAGAGGCAAGCCAAAACAAGAGTACTCCAGCTACATTAATCTCAAATCAACCTTTTGTACTTCATCTCAGTAAAATTACTATTGTTCTAATAAACTTGAATTAATTTATATCCAAATCTTATTAATTTATTTCTGTAGACCGTAGTTATCCTCATCCCAGTTTTTTAATTTACATTAAAATCTAAAACGAGGAACCATCTTTATTTAATAAAATATAAGGTAAGTTATGTTGATTAAGACGTAACAATAAGATTAATTTTGTATCAAAATGACAATTTTTCAACAAAATACATGAAGTTTCAACGAAATAGTTGAATTTTCAACCAAAAAGGCCAATTTTCAATCAAAAACGGAATACCTACATTTTCAATTAAATAATTTTCAACTAAAATTATGAATATTCAACAGGAATAGTTGAATTTTAAACCAAAAAGGTGAATTTTCTACTGAATTTCTGAATCTTCAACTAGAATAATTGAATTTTCATCTAAAAAGATAAATTTTTAACCAACAAGAATAATTTTCACCGCAAAGATTGAGTTTTAACCAAAAAGATGAATTTTTACCAAAAAAGGCGACATTTTAACTAAAAAAAGACATTTTTTGAACCAAATATTGAATAATTAAATTTTTAGATTGGAAAATGATTGTTCGGCTAAAGAGATGATTTCAACTGAAGTGATGGAATATTCTATTTAAATAGTAGTTACATTTTCAGTTTTAAAAAAATTCAACAAAAAAAAACTAATTTAAAAAAAGTTACATTTTTAAATGAAGTAATGCATTTTCAACTAAAATGAATCTTCAACTGGAATAGTTGAATTTTGAACCAAAAGATGAATTTTTAACTGAAATGATGTATTTTCAACCAAAATCGTTATTTTTGCAATCAAATAGAATAACTTTTACCAGAAAAGGTGAATTTTCAACTAAAAAAGATAATTTTTCAATCAAAAATTGAATAGTTAATTTTATAGTTGAAAAAATGAATGTTCAATCGTAGAGATTACTTTTTAACTAGAATGAGGTGATCTTCAGCTGAAATAGTTACACTTTCAATTTAAAACAAAAATTAATTTATAACATGATGAATCTTTAACAACAAAAATTAATTTTTGACAAAAGAGTGAAACTGTCAAACAAGTAATTCAATTTTAATTTCAAAAAAGATGATTTTTGAAAGAAAAGTGTAGTCGTTGACGTTTTAACAAAAAAAAAAATTAATTTTCAATCTAAAACAGTTGAGTTCAATCAGAAAAGAGGACTTTTTCAAACTGAGTTGAATTTTCAACTCAGATTTTTCAGTCGAGAGAAAAAATTGCAATAAAACTGTTGAATTTTCAAGCAAAAAGATGAATTTTCAACCAAGGAGGTTAATCTTCAATCGAGAGAAAAACTTTCAAGCAAGCTGTTGAATTTTCAAGCAAAAAGATGAATTTTCAACCAAGGAAGTTAATTTTCTACCAAAAAGAACAAATTTTCAACATAAGACATGAGCTTACAACCCAATAGTTGAATTTTCAATTAAAATGATAAAGTTTAGCCAAAAATAGAATATTTAAATTTTCAGTTAAAAATAAATAAATTTAAACAAAAATAAATAACACGAATTTTCAACAAAATAGTTATAGTAAAACCAGCGTGTCTTCATAGAAGAATTTGAAATTAGACTGAATTATCGAATTTTAAGCTAATTCAAATTTAAATGTCAAGCAAATAATTACATTTTTAACAAGATAATAGACCTTTAAACCATATAGTTGAATTTTTGAACCACAAAGATGAATTTTCAAACAAATGATCGAATTTTAAACAAAAAAGATTAAACGTCAACCAAAAACTGTTGCATTTTTAACGAAATAATTGAATTATTTAGACGACAGTTAATTTATAAATGAAAAAGGTGAATTCTAAATCCAAAAAGAATAATTTTTTGTCCAAATATATAAATTTGCAATAAAAAAAGGATGGCTTTTCAACAAAAGACTTGAATTTACCAACTACAAAAATAAATTTTCAATAAAAACATAAATTCTCAACCAAAAATTAAATAGTTCAAAAATATGGTTCAATTTCGAACCATGGTTGATTTAAACAAAAAAATTAAATTTTCAACACAATAGTTGAACTTCTAACTCAATAGTGAAATAATCTACAAATCACCAATCTACTAAGATGAATTCATAACCAAAACGACGAATTTTAAGTCAAGAAAATTAATTTTCTACTAAAAGAGACCAATATTCAACAAAATACAGAAATTTGCAAATAGTAAATAGTTGAATTGTCAACTAAAAAAGATTAATTTTCATTAGAATACAACATTTTAACCAAGTAGTTGAATTTTCAACCCGAGATGAATTTTCAACTAAAATTATGAATCTGCAATTTTGCGAGTAAGAAAATGAATTTTTAAAAAAGTAGGTAAACTTTCAACCAGAGACAAATTTTCTACAAAACAGTTCATTTTTGAACCCGCAAATATTAATTTTTTACCAAGAAGACGAAGTTTCCAACAAAGAGATGCATTTTTAATTAAAATGATAAATTCTCAACCGAAAGAAAGAATTTTTAATAAAAAAAAGTCCATCCAAAAAGATGAAATTTCCAATGAAATTCTGAATTTTCAACAAAAAAATAACTTTGTAATAAAGTGGTTTAACCTTCTCCTAAATAATTAAATTTTCCAACAAAGAAGATGAATTCTCAACGAATAATGTAACTAAGCAACTATAGAAAATATTTCAAAGTTTCTCATTCATTCCCGATTTTTTCCATGTAACAACTTCATTGGAATTTTCTGATAATGTGTGTGCTTCGTGTAGAGCGTGTTGTTGGTCTGGCGTCAAAGGGGTTATACAAGCTTGGAACCTTGGAACATCGTTTCGTTGCTCTGTAGGGGGGAAAAAGAGGATATTTTATTATTTTTGTAATATTTCTCTTGTTAAAAGTAAATAACCACAAGGATTTCGAAATTTAAATCTTTTTCTAAGATTTCAGATTTCAAAATATTCTAAAAGATTTCCAAAAATTCAAAATAGTTCAGAAGATTCTAAAATATTTCACAAAGATTGTAAGATTTGAAAATTTGTCGCAAATTTCATGGAGATTTTAATAATTTAAAAAGATTTCAAAGAGTTAAAAATTTCGGAAAGATTTCACGAAGCTTCCACAGATTTAAAAATATATTAGATAATTCCAAAAGATATCATCAAATTTTAAACATCATCAAAGATTTCACAGATAAAAAAATATTCCCAAAGACTTCAAGATTTGAAAGTTTTTTAAAGATTTCAAATACTTCACAAAATTTCAATGATTATGAAAGATTTGATTTGTTTCAAATATTTCACAAAGATTTTAAACATTCCAAAAGATTCCAAAAGATTTCACAAAAATTGAAAAATATTTTAAGGATTTCAAAAGATTTCATGAAAATTCCAAAGGTTTTCAATATTCCAAAATATTTCACAGGTTTCCAAACATTTCATAAGATTTCAAAATATTTTACAAAGCTTGTAAGATTTGAAAATCTTCAAAAGATATCACAAAATTTCGAAAATTATCAGAGATTTCGCTGATTTAAAAATATTTCACAAAGATTTTAAATATTCCAAAACATATCTAAGAAGTTTAAAAATTTTTTAAACATATTCGACAAACACTGTAAGATTTGATAATCTTCGAAAGATTTCAGAAATATTTCAAGATTTGAAAGTTTTTCAAATATTTAATAAATATTTCAAAGATTTCAAAATATTTCACAACATTTCAAACATTATCGAAGATTTGACAAAGATTTTAATGACTGGAAATAATTGCAAAGATTTGACAACAATTTCACGAAGATTTAGCAAAAATTTCAAATATTTGAAAATCTTTCAAAGATTTTATGAAAATTTCATAGATTTCAAAAATATTGCATAGATTTAAAAATATTTCAGAAGGTTCTACGAGGGTTGCCTTTGATATTTCGGGAATGGGCCATCCTGCTTGTGCAATCTGACGACTGATATATTTATCGTTAAGTCTGACTTTTTAGTGATTTCTTATTTAGAACGTTTTTACGTGCGGGCGCAATTTGTATCCTGTACAGTGACTGGAAAAATTCATCTCGAGAAAAAAAATGGAATTTACTCGTGCACATTTCCGTGCGATCATTTTTGACAACTTTCGACGTAAATTATCTCAACAACAGTGCATCGATGAACTTTATTCGACTTTTGGCGACGAAGCACCATAGCAAACAACTGTGTGTCGGTGGTTCTTCGAATGTAATCGCCGTGGTTCGCTCACCGACGAAGTTCGAGACGGTCGTCCAAAATCAGTCTGTCCCAAAAAACAATGATGCTGTGCGTGAACTGATACTGAAAGATCGTCATGTGACTTATCGTGAGATACGGAAATCCTTAGGCATTAGTGGGACCAGCATACAGTCAATATTGCATGAACATTTGGCTGTCAACAAAATTTGTTGCGGTGAATCCCACATAATTTGACAATCGCTCAAAATAGGCTGGTGTGGAGCGGTCATTTCAAGTCACTATACACGGCACAAATTGCGCTCGTACGTCGAAACGTTCTGATCGCCCATTCCCGAAATATAAAAGGCAACACTCATAAAACAGTTTAGAAAATTTCAAAGATTTCAGGAAATTTCGAAGATGTCAAAATATTTCACAAAGCTTGTGAGATTTGAAAATCTTCAAAATATTGGACAAAGATTTTAAAGGTTAAATTTTTTTCGAAGATTTCAATCATTTCACAAAATTTCACAAAGTTGTCAAGATTTGAAATTTTTTCAAAAGATTTCACGAAGCTTTCAAAAATTTCAAAATATTTTACAACGATTGTATGATTTGAAAATTTTTCAAAGGTTTATCACAGATTTGAATGATTTTGAATTTTTTCAAAGATTTCGTGATTTGAAAATTTTTCAAGGATTTCAGGAAGATTTCACAAAGATTCAAATGAACAGATTTTAAATATTTTAAAATTTAATATTTTTGTAATATTTCTCTTTTAGAAATAAATAAGCATTTTATAGGATTGTTTGTTCCAGGTCCATAAATGTAATTTAAATCAAATTGCAAACAACTCCCGGAACATTCGACGAACTTTCCAAAATTCAAACTTTTAATACAACAGAATAAAAAGATCACTTTCGCCCATTTCTCTACCATATTAGTTTATTATGTTTCATTCTCCTACTAATTAAGAAAACCCATCGGACTAAGATCAAATTGTTATTCATTATAAAATCTGATATTCATTTGGAATTCGAGTTGATAAACCTTGAAATCTGGGATACAAGCCTTCGTGCAATCTTTGAAACTTTTGTGAAATCATTTAAACTTTTGAAGTTAAGATAAAAGTTCGTACGTCAAATAAAGTTCTGTGAAAAATGTCTCGTTCTTTTGCGATATCTTTTATAGTTTACGAGAAAAATTCACAAATTACATTTTTAGGGGAAAAAAATTGTTCGAGCCCGAAGAGTCTGGACGAGTTGCTCTCTTGGAAGCTATGTCCGATATACGATGTACGTTTTTTCAGTGAGATCTTTGATTTAAAGTAATGTTTTATTATAATTAATCAGAAACTTTATTTTATTTATTTATTTTATATATTATTCATTAGAAATAAAAATAATTCTTTCTGTTATTCAACTTTTCAGTGAGCTTCACATTATGTAATAAAAAACAAATTTTCGGTGTTGTATAAATTATTCTTGATGTTTCTGAAATCATTATTCTTTAATTAATAATTTCAAAAAATCAGCAAAATTACAAAATACTAATGCAACTTAGAGATGAAAACGATTAAATAGATTGATTTATTGAGTACTATGTCACTGGGATAATTGCGTTTTCAAAACTGGGGAAAATATTTCAAGGACCAGTTTCAGAGGAATTTCTCCAACATGTGCTTTTTACGACCCTAGACAGTCTCTTGTCTAGGAAGGGGTGTCCACTTAAAGAGGTTGGACTTTACTGTTATTTGAGTTCTTATGAAAATGCGTGCCAACCAAAATCTATCAATTTCTAATGGAGTTTTCGTTCTTCTCATGTTTTTTCCTTTTTCAAAAAATGCATTCAGTACTTAGAGTGACCCGGTACGGTTCAGTCGTTCTAGATGAAAAGTTTAGTATAGTAATAACGAATTTTTAAGTAGTGAGTGTAAAGTAAAACATTACTAAAAATCACGTTAGATTATAAAGTGAAAAACTTTGGAATTGAAAAAAATGATGAAATAAAAAATTGAACTAAATTTTCTGAATTTTCAAACAATATTTGCACTTAATGTGATGAAATTGAATTTCAAAATTTAAAGTAATTTAAAATTTGAACAAAATTAAAAAATAAAAAAATAAAATTTTTTTCTCTCATTTCAATTTAAAGTATATTGTTAAAAGTTTTTATTCTTGTCTTATCGTCCATTAACATGTGTATGGTGACAGTGACTATACAAATTGGTGTTGTGCCCTTATGAGACTTCTCAAGGATTAATAAAATTACAGAAAAAATTTCATTTTTTCCTTTCACAATGGAATATGGGATGATAACAGCAGAAGGATAAGTCTTGTTTCTTCTTTATTGCTTTATACTTGTGTGAAACTGAAAAAAATTTTTTTTTAGAAATTGTAGCATTTCATCATGAATTTCGCGGAAATTGACAGATTGTGGGGATCAGGGATTGATGTGAATGACAGTCCTGTTAAAAAGATAAAATCTTTCTACGCGTTGAGTAGAAAACTGAATCAAACTGAATCTCAGAAAACTTTTCTCACAAAATGTAAGAATCATGGAGTTTTCCCAAAAAAAATTTTTGATTTACAAAACAGATTAGATTTTAAATTCATTAACATCAAAAACAGAGAAAAATTTCATGAAACTACTAATAAGTTCCAAAGATCAATTTTAAATTTGGTTATTAGTGACTGTCACACAAGAATTCATAATTTAAATGGAAAAATTAAAAATACTCTTGACAAATTAAATGAACAGGTACCACCTTATGTCATTTAAGAGTGTATTATTAAAGACAATGAATTAAACCAGAGAATTAATCAAAATAATAAAAAAATGGATAGAAAGTTCAATAACTTAATTGAAATTCAAGGTGATATTCAAAAATTAAATTTAAATATTCATTGTGCGCTTTCACGTGAAAAATCGGACCCATGGTTTCTGAATCTTTCGAAGATTGATATACCTTTTCAAGTTACCAACATTTTGAGATTAGGTGAAGGGTTCAGTAACAAATTTGGTGAAAAAAAGTTTGTCCAGTTGCTAGAAGTTATGAAAGATGTAGAGCTAAATATCCACAAAATTCCAAGTAATAAATTGCAAGAATTTAGATCAAAACTATCAGGTTTATCTAATGATTTTGTTACAAATAACAAAGTATTATCAATTATTGACAAAGAATTAAATGAAGGATATAAGCTAACGATTGAATTTTTAAAGGAAAATCCTAATCTCCTGATAACATGTGCAGATAAGGGTAACATTACAATTGCAATTTGGAAAAGTGATTATAACAAAACAATGATGACAATTCTTGATGACAAAAATAGTTTTGAAGTAATAGAAAAAAACCCTCTCAAAAAATTACAAAAATC
The DNA here is from genome assembly GCA_932178445.1 of Andricus quercusramuli. Lineage (NCBI taxonomy): Eukaryota > Metazoa > Arthropoda > Insecta > Hymenoptera > Cynipidae > Andricus > Andricus quercusramuli. The sequence continues at coordinate 447,872 of CAKNXH010000108.1, forward strand.
TACTTTTAATATTTTAAATAAATTCAGATCGAGTGGATATCTTGGGAACGTGAATAAAAGTGATATAGATACTGTAAATTCAGTTCTTTCCTTATCTTATGGTCTCATTAAAGCACACAAAGTTGATTATCCACTAAGACCTGTGATTTCAACAATAGGTTCTCCGACGAGAAAATTAGAAGAATTACTTAGTAACATCATTAAAAAATCAATCACAACTTCAAAAAACTCAGTTAAAAATAGTACAGTTTTTCTTGAACTCATTGAAGGAATAAAAAAAAAAAAATTCCTCATGATTACATACTAGCTTCTTTCGATGTAGTTGCTATGTTCCCGAACATTCCTTTAGATAAAGTTAAAGAATCGATAGAAAAAAGATGGGATTACATAAAGCAACACACGAAAATCCCATTTAAACAGTTTATTGAAGCAATCGATTTTGTCTTTCATTCGATCTATTTTCAATTTGATGGCAAATTTTATAAACAAAAATTTGGAACACCAATAGGATCTGTTCTCTCACCTATTTTAGCAGAAATTGTAATGGAAGATTTAGAAAATACAGTTTTTAACAAAATGGAAAATCTAATTGATGACAAATTAGAAAAAGTAGGATTTAAATGCCTTTTCTATGCGAGATACGTCGATGATTCTGTTCTTTGTGTAGAAGCTAGCAAGATTAATATACTGTTAGATTCATTTAATGGTATACATCCCAGGTTACAATTCACTTCAGAAATAGGAAAAGAAAATAAATTGAATTTTCTAGACTTAACTCTGATTAAAACAGATGAAGGTAGAATTATAACGGATTGGTACAGAAAGCCTTCATTTTCAGGACGAACTTTGAGCTTTCTGTCAAATCATCCAATACAAATGAAAATTGCAATTGTTAAAAATATGGTGGATAGGGCTATAAAATTATCACATCAAAGTTTCCATAGAAAAAATATTGAAATTTGTAAACAGATCCTTTTTTTGAACCACTATCCACACTTGTTCATTGAAAAACACATAAACAACAGAATCCATCAGATTAATCAGAAAGACAACAATGTAATTAACACAGATACTAGAGATTTTGATAAATATAATACGGTTGTTTTACCTTATTTTGATAAAATTTCAAAGTGCTTGAGATCTTTACTAAGGAAAATGGGTTTACATACAATATTGAGAATTCCATTCAAAAGTAACAGAACTGTCAAATTGGGAAAAGACGTACGTGACAAAATGGAAAAACAAAATGTAGTGTATAAAATAAAATGTAGGTCGTGCAAGGCAGTATATATAGGCCAAACCAGGAGACCACTAAGAATAAGGAGAGATGAACATCAAAATAATCTTCGAAGGAGTCAGAAATACCACAGTGTGTTGTCAAAACATAGAATCACACATGGACATGAGTTTGATTGGGATGGTGTTAGAGTCCTATACAATGAAAGAAATCAAAGAAAAAGGGAATTCATGGAAATGTTATACATAAAAAGAGAGGGAAACAATGCAATCAATTTGAAAAAAGACCTTTCGAAATATAACAAAGCTTTTGATAGTTTTATCAAATTTTTATAAGAAGCCTGTTTAATTATAAGGTTCTGTTCATTCTCAATCAAGACAAGTATTATTGGCATTAATGATTTCTGAAACATTACGAATTTACACTTGTACTGAAAATTAAAAGTTTAAAATCCGTCCAGAAGAAAACTAAAATAATGTAGGTAACAGTATGATGAGAGATTTCAGTCTCATATATACATGCATTACTAATATTAAGCATAAGATAGGTAGATATGTTCTTAGTATCCTATAAAATGATACCCTGATGAGGAGATCTAAAGTGGTCTCGAAACATGTTGAGGATGGCTTGGTTGTCTCTTTTCCAATTCTCTCCCTCTTTTTTCCTCTAGTTATATACTTGTCTCTAATGAGCCAATTAAAATGTTTTTTTGGAAACATATTTTGAGGCCTTTCTATGCAATTCTTTTTCATATATTGAGCTGTTCGAATATGTTTTTTCAAAAGAACTGAATTTTGGATTCATAATGTCTGAGTCTTTTTGTTCAAACATGGAATTTTTGCACAGATTGACTTGATAATATTGTGTTTCTAAATGTTCTCCTTAAAAAATATAAATTTATTTTAACTTCACTATATAATTCAATTAAAAGAACATGTTTTCTAAACATTCTTAAAAAAAATTGTTCTTAAGAATACAGTTCTTGTATTAAGATTTCGATCACCTTCGACAATTATTATTTACTATCTTAAATATGTAATATTGTACAATTAATTATTACTTGAGCATTTGTGCAATTGGATTTCCAAAGATTTCAAAATAAGTCACAGAATTTTAAATAATTTTAAGATATTGTAACGGATCATGAGAAATTCAAATGGGTTTCCATGATTTCACGGGATTTTCAAGAATTTTAAGAGATTCCAAAAGATTCCAAATTATACAAACTTTATTTTTTTCAATGATTCATTCATACATCAAGCACTTTTAATGTTTCAAAATTGTTCATGTTTTATTGAAATAAATATTAGGATGTAATGAATTGAAATTCATATCCAACCGAAATGAAAAAAAAATTAACTTTCAGATGGCCAAGGTGTTAAGGCGACGGGACAAAGCTACAACAATATAATAGGAAGTTACATCAGAAGTTCGACACCCGGCGTATGTACAAGAGATTTACGGAAACTCATTTCTTCATTTTTTGTGTACAAAAACTTTTTTTATTCTTTCAATTGACTGCATAATCTATATATTGGACTTTTATGGCGTAACAAATAATTATATTAATTAATTTTTTTTCATCAAAATAGCCGATCTGTCTAGAAACTAGTAGATCTGAGCGTTACAATCCACACACGGGATATGGCCCGATAAACACTCCTAATTTTCAACTTACGAAGTCAAGGAACATATCGTTGACATCGTCGAGAAACGTAGATTTCGAATATAATATTTCTAAATTACCAATTGCAAAATAAAAAATTTTTTATGTTTCGTATTTTTTTCCTCTTGAGTACAAAGGAACGCCCGCTGACATGGGTCGACGACAGACGCTGGCGAGCACTCGGCTACGTGACGGGAAGTTCGATAGTTACTTTACAACACACCCTCCACACACAAAGTTGGTGTGATGGGAGGGAAAAGCCAGAGTGCGAGGCAGGAATCGAACCCGCAAGCCGACGGAGTGGGTCTAAAGCCTTAACTCCCACGACCATCGTCCCAGACAAAGTGAACATATTAGTAGGATGAGTTGTTGCAGAAGCAGGATTTCCAAATTCTAGGGCCATTTTTGAACAAATTCCAGGACAACAATCATATTTTGATAAATTTTAATAATATTTATAAAAATATTATTTTTATGCATTTTTTTTTAATTATGTGGTGAGAACAATAATTTTTTGAAATTTTGCCACTCTTGCACCAAATTCGACCCGGTAAATTCTAGGGAAGAAATTCTAAAAATATTTTTACAACTGAGCAAAATTCTGTAGAGACTTACCTTAAAAATAAGCCAAAGAACTATGAAAAATTGAGATAATTTCTAGAGTTATTCCAATTCTTCGAAAACATTAAAATATAACGTCTTTTTGCAATAATAAAATAGACTTTTCAATTAATAAGAATTAACTCAACCGTAGAACATGAGTTTTCAACCAAAAAAAGATGATTTTTCTACCAAAAGACGAATTTTCTAGACAAAAAGACGAACATTCGACGAAACAGTGGAATTTTTTGCCAAAAAGATGACTTTTTAACAAAATAGTTTAATATGCTTCAAGGCAATTAAATTATTCACAAAATAGTAGAATCCTTCACACAAAAAGATTAATTCGGAACCCGTAATATAATACAAGACTTTTTAAATATATATAAATAACTTACAATAAAAAAGATTACTTTTTAAAAAATATTTGAATTTTCAACAATATAATTATACTTTGAACCAAATGTACAATTATAACCATAAGAGATTAATTCTGCACCAAAAATATAACAGTAGACTATTCAAATAAAAATAATTAACATTCACCCAAAAAAAGGTGAATTTTCAACAAAATAGTTAAAGCTTCAACCAATAAATGATTTTTCTACAAAATATATCAACCAAGTATTTGAATTTTCAACCAAAAAAGATGAATTCTTTTTTTCGAATTTTCAACAAAAAATGTAATTATTCAATTTTCAACTAAAAACTATATATTGTCGGCCAAAAATGAAATAGTTATATTTTTAGTTAAGAAAATTAATGTTCAAGCAAAAAAAGAAATTGTCAAGAAAATAGCTCAATTTTCAATTAATAAAATGAATTTTTATAATTTAGTTCAACTTTCAACCAAGCAGTTGAATTTTCTTCAAAAGAAGATGACATTTTAACATAATAGTTGTATTTTAAACAAAATAATTAAATTTCTAACCGAATAATTAAGTTCTCAAGAAAATAGTAGAATTTTTACCAAAAGAGATGAATTCTAAATAAAAAAAAAATAATAGTAGATATTTGGATGAAAAAGAATTCACTTTCAACCAAAGCGAGACGATATTTACCGCAAAAGTGAAAACAAATCGAAAAAATTCCTGGTTTTCAACCAAATTTCCGGCTTATCCCCGGTGCTAAAAACTAAAAATTCAATTTAAAACGCATCAAGGTCCTAACTTTTTAAGTAACATATTGCATTTTTCAAAAAATACATGAATTCTCAACTAAATAGTTGAATTTTCAACTAAAAAGATAAAATTTGAACCAAGTACTTGAATTTTGAAATGGAAAAGATAAGTTAGTTTTCAACCCAAAATAGAATAGTTAAATTTTCAGTTAAAAAATTAATTTTCCACACCAAAAAAATGGCAACCAAAATAATTAATTTTCAACTAAAAAAAAAGACAAATTTTCAATCAAATAATTGAATTTTGAAATAAAAAACATCAATTTTCAACTAAGGAGATTAATTTCTATTAAAAAGACGAATTATCAACTAAAATATCTAATTTTCCCACCAAAAAATTGAATATTACATTTTTAGTATGATGAAATATTCTATTGGAATACTTGAATTTTCAATTGAATAATTTTCAACTAAAATTATGAATATTCAACTGGAATAGTTAAATTTTCAACCAAAAAGATTGAGTTTTAACCAAGAAGATTAATTCCTACTAAAAAGGCGACATTTCAACTAAAAAAAAAGAGATTTTTAAACTGAAAATTGAATAATTAAATTTTTAGTTTGAAAAATGAATGTTCGGCTAAAGAGATGATTTCAACCAGAATGGTGGAATATTATATTGAAATAGTAGTTACATTTTCAGTTTAAAAAAAATTCAACTAAAAAAAAAACTAATATTAAAAAAAAAGTTACGCTTTCAAAGAAGGTGATGAATTTTCAACTAAAGTGATGAACTTTCATCTAAAATGATGAATCTTCAACTGGAATATTTGAATTTTAAACTATAAAACTGAATTTTCAACTGAAATTATGTGTCTACAACCAAAATAATTATTTTTTCAATCAAATAGATTAATTTTTACCAAAAAGGGGACTTTTCAACCATAAAAGATAATTTTTCAATCAAAAATTGAATAATTAAATTTTTAGTTTGAAAAATGAATGTTCGGCTAAAGAGATGATTTTAACTTTAAGGATAGAATATTCTATTGAAATAGTATTTACATTTTCAGTTTAAAAAATATCCAGCGAAAAAAACAACTAATTTTCGAAAAAAAAGTTACATTTTCAAATAAAGTGATGAAATATTAATTTTTACCAAAAAGGCAAATTTTCAATTGAAAAAGATAATTTTTCAACCACAAATTGAATAGTTAAATTTTTAGTTCAAAAAATGAATGTTCGGCTAAAGAGATGAATTTTCAACTAAAATGATGAATCTTCAACAGCAATAGTTTAATTTTAAACCCAAAGATGAATTTTTAACTGAAATAATGTATATTCAACCAAAATAATTATTTTTTCAATCAAATAGATTAATTTTTACCAGAAAAGGTGAATTTTCAACTAAAAAAGATCATTTTTCAATAAAAAATTGAATAGTTAATTTTTTACTTGAAAAAATGAAGTTTCAATCGCGGAGATGACTTTTTAACTAGAATAAGGTGATATTCATCTGAAATAGTTACATTTTCAGTTTAAATAAAATTAATTTATAAGATGATGAATATTCAAGAACAAAAAATAAATTTTTGACGAAAGAGTGAAACGTTCAACCAAGTAATTCAATTTTAATTTAAAAAAAGATGAATTTTGAAAGAAAAATGTAGTCGCTCACATTTTAACCAGAAAATATGTTAATTTTCAATCAAAAACAGTTGAGTTCAATCAGGAAAGAGGACTTTTTCAAACTGAGTTGAATTTTCAACTCAGATTTCTCAGTCGAGAGAAAAAATTGCAAGCAAACTGTTGTATTTTCAAGCAGAAAGATGAATTTTAAGTCAAGAAGACTAATTTTCTACCTAAAAGAACAAATTTTCAACAAAATGCGTGAGATTACAACCCAATAGTTGAATTTTCAATTGAAATGATAAAGTTTTAGCCAAAAAAAGAATATTTGAATTTTCAGTCAAAAAAAATTAATTAAAAAAAAACAGTAAAACGAATTTTCAACAAAATAGTTACATGCAGTAAAACTAGCGTGTCTTCATAAAAAATTTCAAGACTTTTCCAGGTTTTCCAGGACAAAAAAAAGTACTTTTCACGAAACATAGTAGACAGTTGCATTTTCAATGAAATAATTGAATTATTTAGAAGACAGTTAAATTATAAATAAAAAAGGAGAATTTTAAATCCAAAAGGACGAATTTTTTGTCCAAATATATAAGTTTTGAATGAAACAGTTGAATTTCTAACCAAAAAGGATGGCTTTCTAACAAAAGCCTTGAATTTACTAACTACAATAATGAATTTTCAACCGAATAGTCGTATTTTTAAACAAAAAATATTAAACCGCAACCACAAACCGTTGAATTTTTAACACGACTTTCAATCTACAGACATGAATTCTTAACCAAAACGACGAGTTTCAATCAAGAAAATTAATTTTCTACCAAAAAAGACCAATATTCAACAAAATACATAAATTTGCAAACAGTAAATAGTTGAATTGTCAACTAAAAAAGCTAAAATTCCATTAGAAAGCAAAATTTTAACCAACTAGTTGAATTTTCAACCAGAAATGTATTTTGAACTAAAATTATTAATCTGCAAATTTGCAAGTAAGAAAATGAATGATAGAGTAGGTGAACATTTAACCAAAGAAAAATGTTCTATAAAACACTTAATTTCTGAACCCGCAAATATTAATTTTCTACCAAGAAGAAAAATTTTCAACAAAATAATTTAATTTTGAACCAAAAGAGATGAATTTTTATTTAAAATGATGAATCTTTAACCGGAAGATTTTTTAATAAAGTAGTTTAACTTTCAATTCGGAATTCAAATTTTCTTATCAAAAATATGAATTTTCAATAAAAAAAGTTAATTTTTTCGTAAAAATGTTGCCAAAACGATTAGTTTTGTACCATTAAAGACGAATTATTATTTAAACAAGAAAAAAAATTCAATCGAAAAAGATGAAATTTCAAATGAAATTCTGAATTTTCAAGACAAAACTAACTTTGTAATAAAGTGGTTTAACCTTTATCCAAATAATTAAATTTTCTAACAAAAAAGATGAATTCTCAACGAATAATGTAACAAAGCAACTGTCGAAAGTATTTCAAAGTTTCTCACTCATTCCCGATTTTTTCCACTTAAAAACTTCATTGAAATTTTTGAAATCCGATAATTTTCTTATATCAATATATTGAATTGTAAGTTCAATTCCGCGTGTAGCGAGTTTTTATTGGTTAGAATTTGTTGACATTTTATTGAGTTATCCCACACTTTTTGTACAGTGTAGCCATAGGGTCAGGTAAAACCTGGAAATCAGAGAAAAGTCGGGGACTTATATTGGAATTTTATTGTTAAAAAGGTGTGTTTTACTACCTTCAAACAAAACAAAATAGTAAAAATCAAATGTAAACTACCAAAAAACGGTTCAGCAGAAAACAAGTTTAAAACCCTATGTTTGTCTTCAAGGCAATAAAAATTCCAGAACCATGAGCAAAATTGAAGGGCTTTTCTGGTGGAAAAAAAAAATTAAGGACTTTTCCAGGTTTTCAAGGATTTCCAGGATGGTAAACACCCTATATATTGCAGTTTAAAAAAATAGCATTCTCTCGAAAAAATTATCTGAAAATGCCAGGTTTTCCAGGTAGGGTTGACACCCTGATTAAATAATTCAAATTCGTGTCGTCTCCTTTCCTTTAAAAAACAAAATATTTCTTCGGCGATTGATTCTGCAAAATAGTTCAGAAGATTCCAAAACATTTCGCAAAGATGGTAAGATTTGACATTTTTTCAAAGATTTAAAAATATTCTTAAAGATTTCAAAATATTTCACAAAATTGCAATGATTATCAAAGACTTGATTTGTCTCAAATAGTTCACAAAGATTTAAAAAGATTTCAAAAGATTTCAGGAATATTTTTAATATTTTACAAAGATTGAGAAACATTTAATAAATTCCAAAAGATTTAATGAAAATTTCAAAGATTTCCAATATCCCAAAATATTTCACAGGTTTGAAAACATTTCATAAGATTTCAAAATATTTTACAAAGTGTGTAAGATTTGAAAATCTTCAGAAGATTTGACAATGATTTTAAGATTTGAAAATTTTTCAAAAGATATGAAGATTTCAAAAATTTGATAATTTTTTCAAAGATTTCACGAAAGTTTGGAATATTTCAAAATATTTCAGATAATTCCAAAGGATATACCAAAAAAAGAAGATATATCAGGAGGTTCCAAAAGATTTCAGAAAGTTTTAAAAATTTGTATATATGTTGTACAAAGACTATAAGAGTTTATAATCTTCTAAAGATTTCAAGACTTGAAAGTTTTTCGAATATTTCGCAAAGATTTCCAATATTTCAAAATATTCTTAAAGATTCCAAAGATTCCGTAATATTTCACCAAATTTCAAACATTATCGATTTCACGAAGATTTAGCAAAGATATTAAGATTTGAAATTTTTTCAGAAGATTTCACGAAGCTTTCAAAAATTTCAAAATATTTCACACAGATTGTATGATTTGCAAATTTTTCAAAGATTTTACACAGATTTGAATAATTTGGAATTTTCTCAAAGATACACACAAAACAATACTAAATTAATTAATTTCATGTAACTATATTACGTTCCTAAAAGTTTTCTCTTTATCAGAATTAGTTTATTATTTTTTATTCTCCTACTCATTAAGCAAACCCATCGGACTAACATCAAATTGTTATTCATTATAAAATCTGATATTCATTTTGAATTCAAGGGGTTGATAAACCTTGAAATCTGGGATACAAGCCTTCGTGAAATCTTTGAAACTTTTGTGAAATCATTGCAACCTTTTGAAAATTTTTGTGAAATATTTTGAAATGTTTGCTAAATCTTTGAAATTTTCTAAAATCTTCATGAAATGTTTTAAAATCTTCGTGAAATCTTTGCAAAATCAACGAAATCTCTGTTAAATTAAATTTAATTCTTGTGAAATATTTTGAAATCTATGAAATCTTTAATATTTTTATGAAATCTTTGAGAATTTTTTTCATCTTTTTAAATCATTGTGAAATCTTCCTGGAATCCTTGAAGAATACTCATATCATGAAATCTTTATAAAAATTTCAAACTATTAAAATCTTCGTCAAGTCACTGAAAAATTGTCAAATCTTACAATTTTGTGAAATATTTTGAAATCTTCGTAAAATCTTTTGAAAAATTTTCAAATCTTACAATTTTGTGAAATATTTTGAAATCTTCGTAAAATCTTTTGAAAAATTTTCAAATCTTGAAATCTTATTGAAATCAGAAATGAAAAAATATGAAATCAAATGCAATCGTTGCCGAAAATTCATCTGATTTCAGAATGAATGGCCCTCGCCTATTTCGATATTTTGATTGCTGATGAGAACAAGTTAGCTGATTATGCTAATAATGTAAATATTATCCGAGCTTTTAATTCCAACAATTTGCAACTGTTTTTGACATTCGGGAAATAGTTGAAATTTCGATTTCAGAGAGGCGTGACGAGAAAATTTTTTTTTGAAATATTCGCAGAAACTGTAATAAACATTGTAATTGAAGCTTGGTAGATTCGTAGAAATGAATTTGAAATGAAAGCTTCTAATGTCCTCCCTAAGGGTTTACATTTTTCTTGTATCTCTTCCGAATCAACAATATAATAGTAGACTTTTCAAATAAAAATAATTTACTATCAACCAAAAAGAGATTAATTTTTTGATAAAATAGTTGAAACTTCAACCAATGAACGAGTTTTCCACAAAATATATTAACAAAGTATTTTAATTTTCAACCAAAAAAGATGAATTCTTTTTTTCAATTTTTTTTTTCGAAATTTCAACAAAAAATGTCAACATTAAATTTTCAACTAGAAACGATATATTGCCGGCCAAAAATGGAATAGTTGAATTTTTAGTTGGGAAAATTAATTTTCAACCAAAATAAGGAATTTTCAAGCAAATAGCTCAATTTTCAATTAATAAAATGAATTTTTATCAAAGCAATTAAATTCTCGAACAAGTAGTTGAATTTTCTTCGAGAGAAGATGGCATTTTAACATAATAGTTGTATTTTAAACAAAATAATTATATTTCCAACCATATAATTAAGTTTTCAACAAAATAGTAGAATTTTCAACCAAAGGAGGTGAATTCTAAATTAAAAATATGACAGTCGACTTTTGGATGTAAAAGAATTCACTTTCAACAAAAAAGAAAACTTTTCTGCTGAAAGATTAATTTCCAATATAAAATTATTAGTAATTGATTATATAAGATTAGGTTGTCGATGTGATTACTGTGTTAAATATCCAAAAAGGATTTTTTCATACTGAAATATAAAAGGAACTTCAGTATTTGAACGATTCATCAACACAAGCTTTAAATTCTTAAATATATAGCATAAAAATGACATTCATTTTTAAAGAAAACATGAATTTTGAATCTTAATTATAAAATGATTCTCGATATTTTAACGGAGATCGTTTTTTATATAATTTAAATTATTTTTAGTTCAATTTCGTACTTTTCAAATTGAATGAACTGTTTCCCTTTTCCGCTTAAAAAATACTGACTGAATAAAAGCAACTTCAATAAAATAAATAATTACACTTTTTACATTCCATAAAATTAAACATCAATTCGTATAAAAAACAGGAATCCTGGGAAAATGTAAAGACCATTTTTAAGGAAACGATATAATTTATTGGATAAATACTCATTAAAATGATTATCTAATGTTCACAGGTTATTTATATTACAAGTTCAGGACTCTGTGATCGAGGAAACTCTTGAATTCCTGATTTCAAAGATTGAAATTTTGTTGAAGATTTCAAGCATTTGACAAAATTTTACAGTGATGTCAAGATTTGAAATTTTTTCAGAAGATTTCACGAAGCTTTCAAAAATTTCAAAATATTTCACAAAGATTGTTTGATTTTAAAATTTTTCCAAAGATTTTACACAGTTTTGAAAAATTTGAAAATTTTCCAAGGATTTCAGGAAGATTTCAAAGATTCCACAAAGATTTAAAACGATTTTAAAGATTAGGATTATTTTTGTAATATTGCTCTTGTAGAAATAAATAAGCATTTTATAGGATTATTTGATCAAATTGTTATTCATTATAAAATCTGATATTCATTTTTAATTCGAGGGGTTGATAAACCTCAAAATGTTTGGAAAATATTCGAAAATCTTCAAAGGAAAATTCAATTTTTAAAATCTTTGTGACATATTTTGGAATCTTTGAAAGCTTTGCATTTTCATGAAATATTTGAAAAATTTTCAAATATTTAATATCTGCTAAATCTTCGTGAAATCATTTAGAATCTTTGGAATCTTTAAAATATTCTTAAATCTTTGTGAAATCTTTCAAATCTCAGTAAAATCTTTTTAAAAATTTTCAAATCATGAAGTATTTGTGAAATCTTCGGAAAAATGTCAAACTTGAAAACCTTTGTCATATCTTTAAACATTTTCTGAATCTTCAATCCTGGTGAAATATTTTGAAATCTTCGGAAAATCTTTTGAAGAATTTTTCTATTTATAGTTGAAAATTGAACTTCTCAGTTTAAAATTAATCTTTTTTGGTAGAAAGCTAATTTTAAATGGTTGAAATGTCCTCTTTTTTGTTTAAAAATATCAATTCTCCATAAAAACGATTTTTGGGTACTGTATTATCATTTGTTCTTCACCTAAAATTATTTATATTGGTCTAATGGAATATTTATTAATATTGCTTGATTAATTTTCAATTATTTAAAAAAATGGAATTTAATTTAAATATTTTTTTTTCGAAAATTCGTTTTTTTGTCTAAAGATTATTACTATTGGTCTACTGAAATATTTATTAACAATAATTCATTAATTTTCAATTATTTAAACAACTGGAACCGGTATAAAATTATACACAGGTGCAAGCATTTCTGCTAATGATAAGCCCACAGGTATACACGAAAGTGTCGATGATGTCTCTTAGGAGAAATATTTTTCGAATACGTTTCAAAACTTATTCAAATATTATATGTTCCTGTTAGGAATTAAGACTTAATTGTTGAAACAATGAAGAAAAATTTGCCAATTTTACGAAAAAATGATTATTTGAACAAATTAAAGGTTGTTAGAAATCAATAATAATTTATTTTTTATAGAATTGGAAAATATTTTTGTAATAAATTTGTGTTATTAAAGATAATAAACTGCCAGTTCGACGAATTTCTACACAAAAAACCCTTATTTCTTAAAAAAAAAAATGTTTCAGAAGAATTATACAAACAAATGGAATTTGTTTAAAACTTCGCAAATTAATTAACAAATGTTGATAAACATTCCACTGAAGAAATAATAATAATCTTTAATACAAAAAAAAATCAGAAGAAAATTATTTAAACAAATTCCATTCGTGGAAATAATCAAAAATTAATGAATTATTATTAATAAATATTCCATGGGACCAATATTAATAATTTTTAGGGAAAAAACGAATTTTCGAAAAAAAATATTGAAACAAATTCAATTTGTTTAAATAATCGCAAATTAATTAAGCAATTTTAATAAATATTCCACTAGACCAATATAATAAAAAAATTTGGGATTTTCTTTTTTCGGATTTTGAAAGAAAGGCCGGGGGGGGGCCGTTGCCATTTAAAAAAAAAAAAATGTTTTTGAGCCACCCTAATGATCAAGCTGATCTGAGAATGGGCATCAGGCGCAAATTTCAACTGTATCAGCATTCTAAAACAAAATTAGGGTGCGTGTGGAAGCTCACTTTTCTCTTTTGGACGATGAAATTGAGTGTGTTATCGAATAAAAAGTCATTAGCACAATACTTGCGAGCGGCGCCTTCTCAAGTGGTAGTGACCTTCTTTGGTCAGCCGTGTCCTTAAATATAATATGATGTGTCACCGCAAAAACTGTGGTAACGAAACATTTGCGAAATTTTCTAAAATTTGTAAAATTTTCAAACTTATCGATTTTTTTCATCTTTCTGAATTTTATGAAATGTTAAAAATTTCGAAAATCATTCCAATTTCTGAAATTAATGTTCAACATTCTTAAATTTCTACCGTTATTTAAATTTCTAAAATTATCAACATTTCCAAAATGTTCAACATTTTTTAAATTATCAAAATTTGTTAAAGAGATTGAAATTTTAGATATTTTTGAAATTTTATAAATTTTAGTCATTTTATTAATTTTGAAAATTTTAGAAGTTTTCATAATTTTAGAAATTTCCAACAGTTTCGGAATTTCGATCATCTCAATTTTAATAATTTTTGAAAATTTTAGATATTTTAGACACTTTGGAAATTTAGAATAACGTTAGCAATTTCAAAATTTTGAACATTAATTCTGGAAATTGGAATGATTTTAGAAATTTTTAACATTTCATAAAATTCAGAAATATTAGAAATATCGATAAGTTTGAAAATTTTACAATTTTAGAAAATTTCTCAAATTTTAGAAAACCTCATAAATGTTATAAAATTTCATTTTCAGAAAATTTTACAAATTTTAGAAAATTTGGGAAATTTTCAACTTTTTGGAAAGTTTTGGTACCACAGTTTTCGCGGTGACACATCAGAGTATATTTAAGGATACGGCTGACCAAAGAAGGTCACTACCACTTGAGAAGGCGCTGCCTCGTGAGTATGGTGATAATGACTTTTTTATTCAATAACTCATACAATTTCATCATCCAAACCTCAAATGTGAACTTCCAGAGGCATCCTAACGACATCGAAACGTTTCCATTGAACAAAAGTTGAATATTTAATTGTTGGTGTACTAACTTTACGGACATATAGTGCAGAACAGTTTGTGTAGAACCACCAATTCGAGTGTTCACGTCCAAACCTTCTTCCAGGAAAAGTTTCTGTTATCGTTAAACTTTTAAACTGGAAAAGAAGAATTTTTAACAAGAAAAATAAAGGAAAATAAACAATAAAATAAAGAGAAAAGCGAATTTTCAAACAGCCGAAATCAACCAAAAACGACGAATTTTTAAGAAAATAGTGGAATTCTCAAAAAAAATGATGAACTTCCAACAAACAAGAATGATTTTCACACCGCATAGACGAATTTTCTACCTAATAGTTAAAGGAAAACTTCTCAATCAAGTTACATTTTTAGATAAAAAATTAATTTTGAACAAAAAAAAGGGTCAATCTTAAACGAAATAGTTTAATTTTCTACCAAACTGTTAAAGTTTCAAGTGTAAATAAAAGATAAATTTTCTGTAAAACAATTGAATTTTCTACTAAACAGTTGCAGTTTTAAACAAAAAAGTGGACATTTCAACCATGAAAATTAGTTATCTAGCAAAAAAGATTAATTTTAAACTAAAAAGTTAAATTTTCAACTATAAATGGAAAAGTTACAGTTTCAATTAACAAACGTTATAAAAAAAAAAATTTCATCAAAGTGTTCTGATTTTTAACCAAAGAAATAATGATGAAACAAGCTGGTTCAACCTTCAAAAATTAGATGATAAGATAAGGAAAAATAAGCAAAAATAAGAAAAAAAATTACATAAGAAAATAAGATTGTAAGATTTGAAATTTTTTCAATGATTTGACTACGGTTTTAATAGTTTGGAATTTTTACAAAGATTTCATGATTTAAACATTCTTCAAAGATTTCAAGAAGATTTCACAAAGATTTAAAGAGATAAGAAAATGTTCAAAGATTTCATAAAAATATTAAAGATTTCATAGATTTCAAAATATTTCACAAGAATTAAATTTAATTTAACAAAGATTTCGATGATTTTACAAAGGTTTCAAAAGCTTAAATTATTCCACAAAGGTTGCAGTGATTTCACAAAAGTTCCAAACATAATAACATGATAAACTAATTATGATAAAGAAACAACTTTTAGGAACATAATATATATATGGGTAATTGTCAAATTGTAGGCAAATTTCAGCACCTACAGTGGCAATCATATTATTATTAGGAATTAAATATTTCATAACGGAAATTGATCTTATCACATGCAACTATTTTAAATCCAAAAGGGGCAGTTATGAAAATAAGAAATAATAATGAATCCATGGGCACGCGCATATAATCAGTCGTGCGCTGTTCTATTGTACCGTACGCCCTGCAAATAAAAAAGGCCAATTTCATTTAATTGGAAATGTTGAAATGAGCATTTGCAATTAAACGCAATTGATGGAACTATCATTTAATGTACCTTAATGGATTTGAATTGACGTAATGTATTTTAATCGCAAAGATGCAATTGGTGGCATTTCATCATTGCGGAATGATGGCAATTGAATTGCATTGCCAGTTTTCAAATTAATTTAATAAAATAAGTAGAATTTAAATGTAAATTTTCAATGCAATGCAAATTTTTGAAGTATTATTAAACACATGAAGTGGAACAATAGGCTTTCTAGCTTGAGCGCCAGGGGAGCTCTCCATGGGCTTCCCGCCCGTTTTAAAACTAACTAAACACATGAAAAAATACATACATAGATTGCCTGTTCGTGAATGTTCATAATTCAAAATTATTCATTGTACAGGGTTTGAATGCATTATCCCCACTTTTATTTTCAATTTTATATTCTCAAATAAACCTGAATAAAAAAGAAAAATTTGCTTATTTGACAGAGTATTATTGTTGTCTATATGACTTATACCTGCTTCGAAGTTTTCATTATGTTATCATCCCACAGTAATTTTCATAATTAATTCGTATCCTGGAAAAAATAACATCTTTACACATTTGACTGTTTTCAATATACTTGAGTAACTCAGAAGTTGAAAAATAATTAAAAATTTAATACTTTTTATTCTCTTAATTAGACCAAATTTTTTCATTTGAAAAAAATTTCTCTTAATTTTGAATGTAGTATAAACTACACGTTTTTTATTCATTATACTATCAAGTGTATATAATTTGGAAATATATTTTTTTATTTCAACAATCAGTGATTTTTTCAATTATTTTCCATTTTAAATATTTTACTTTGTTCATTAAACATTGAATTAGTTTTAATAAGTACTTCGAAACAACCAAATTTGATAAATATCATTTGTATTATATTGTTAATTTGAATCGGTGAATGTTAAAGTGGCAGTAGTCCAAGAAAGCTGACTTTTGGAAAGACAAAAAAAACTGTCCCGTTGCGAAAATATTGACAAATTGGCAATATTTTCGATCCTTATAGCATGAGTCCTTATAGCAACGGTCCTTATAGCAATGTTCCTTATAGCATGACACGATGCGGCTGCCCATATAGAACCCGAAGCTGCAAAAAAGTGAAAATCGATACAAATGGACAACTGCCCCTTTAACATTCACCGATTCATTTATGTCCAAAGACACTTTTTATTCTCATTAAACAATCAATATTTACTGAACTTTAGTCCAAAGGTACAAATTATATAACAACTTTAATTCCTTGTTATCAATCAACCACTTCAATGTCTTCAATAATACTATTCATTAACGTAGTATTATATTATTATTCAATAAATTAACATTTTATTGCAAAACTCCAATTAAAAACAATTCTGGTCCATAAATTTATGTGCAATTCAATGCAATTTGATGCATCGAATGACCAATCTCCGTTTTTATATCAACCTCTATTAAATAATATAAAACCATTCACAAAATTCTTTTTGAATTCAAAGTCGTCAATTAAATCCAAAAGACAGTTCATTGGCTTGCGAAACAATTCAGTGCAATAGACCGTATACTGGTTCCATTGCATATCTACAATTCACTGCAGTAGCAGACATTCAATTCAATTCACTGACAAATTGTTCAATTGCGATTCAACAATTGGATATTAAATGCAATTCACCATATTTAAATTAAATTACGTTTTACCAAAATTGTCGATTGACGGTTTTAATTTTGAATTGCAGTCAATCGATTTTAAATGAATCTTTTTTTGCAGGGCGGTAATGATGCGAGAAAAATGTTAAAGTTTAACCTTTTTTATTGTTTATAAAAAAATAACAAATTTTAATTATCAAAAGTCACCTACTTATGAAAGAAAACACCACCAAGCAAGTAACGGAATTGTTTTCATAAATTTTTTTCACTCCGAAAATGGTTTTTAACGCACGTATGGTAATGACGTTTTTCTTGTCAAGATGCACTTTTCAGTTTTAATATCAGATTCACAGAAAAGAGAGTTAATATTTTAAGCTAAATTTTATAAAAACTTGTATTAAACAATACGCCTAATATTTTTGTATTTATTACTCAACTGTAACTACAATATTTTACTAGAAAAACAGACGTACGGTAATGACTTCTGGAATGGAAAAAATTGAGGGACAGACATCAAGGCTTTTAAAATATTATTTATTTGTATTAAAAAAATGTGCATACATTAAATTTATGTTCATGTGAAGTTTACAAACTTGATACGTTAAGCGTTTTTCAGGTTACTGTCTAAAAAAACGGAGAAAATTAGTTTATCCATGTGCAAAGTGAGGTTGGGACGCCGTACGGTAATGACGTTTCGGGTGTTCTTATATTAAATTAAAGTGAATAGGAACAGAAATGAAAAAAGGAACTGACCATTCTGTAGAGGATGATAATAAGTGTTTATTAAAATTTTTAAAAAATCGGCACGAGCTTCTAAGTTAATGTTATATTATTGGGACTTTAAGTTTGCCTTCAATTTGACAATTACCCATATATGAAATTTATTTATTTTGAATTATTTTGTTAATTGCTGGAAGCAACGTGGTAGGCTGTGCAAACTCTTTATAACAATGGATTTTTTTTTTTTTTTCTGACTGAGAAAATTTTTTAGGAAAAAAAAGAAAACCACAGACAGTCAGCAATTGAGTTTGAATTCTATATTCAAGGCCGTTGCATTTGTGGTAGAGAAATGGACAAAACTGAATTTTTCATTCTGTTGTAAGGTAAATGTCCCAGTAATCGTGAAACTTGGTTATAGTTTGAATATATTGTTACAAAAATGTGTTAAAAGTTACATTTAATGATAAGACTCATTTATTTTTAGCATTTTATAATAGCAAATAGAAATTAGATTCATTCAAATAAAATAAAAAGCAAGAAAATTGGCATCACGATTACTGGCACGTTTACCTTATTAACAGTTTAAATTTTTGAATGTTTGTCGAATTTTCCGGAAGTTGTTTGCAATTTGATACAAATTGCATTAATGGACCTAGAACAAAAAATCCTATAAAATGTTTATTTATTTCTAAAAGAGAAATGTTACAAAAATAATGAATTTTAAAATCTTTGAAACCTTTTTAAATCTTTGTGAAATCTTTGAAATCTTCCTGAAATCCTTGAACATTTTTCAAATCATGAAATCTTTGAAGAAATTCCAAATTATTCAAATCTGTGTAAAATCTTTGAAACATTTTCAAATAATACAATCTTTGTGAAATTTTGTAAGATGATTGAAACCTTCAAAAAAATTATTATCATTACTTAATCCATAATTTCTTAAATTTCCAAACTCTCTAAAATATAAAAAATTTTCAAAAATGATTAAAATTGGTAAAATGATAAAAATTTCAAAACTGTTGAAAATTTATAAAATTATAAAAACTTCTCCAATTTCCAAAATTTCTAAAATCACCAAAATTTCTAAAATTTCTAAGATATCTACAATTTCAAAATTGTTTAAAAAGTTTTGAAATTATCAAAATTTCTAAAATGTTCAAAATTTCTAAGATGTTCAAAATTGATAAAATTATCAAAATTTATCAAATGTTCAACATTCCTGAAGTTTTTCAAAATTTTTAATTGTTTCAATTTTTTTTTTTAATTTTCAAAGTTTCTCAATTCTAAATATTCTTACGTTTTCACAATTTCTCAAATTGCTATAAAACTCAAGTTTTTAAAAGTTCTTATAGTTTGAAAATTTTTTATTATTTATATTTACGTATTATATAATAATATAAAATTTGTAATAAAAACTAGTTAAACGGTGTTGCAATAATGTCAAAATTTCCTTATTTTGATACTAACAAACAATTTCTCAAAATAAAATATTTTTGAGTACAAGACATTTTCGATTTTTAAAAATTTGGTGTTTTTGGACCACCGTAATATACAGTAAATATATATAGTTATTGCTTAGTATCAGTTCTATTATTCACATCGACAAATGGTAATTCTAAAATTTTTTCTTAATTTGTTTGTTGGAAAACTTAATTTTGAAAATAAAACATAAAATTGGGCCTTCAAGTGCTAAGAGATTTTTTCTCTCTAAATAATGAAAAAATCACTTTTCTTCTACAGAAATAACTCAAGGTAGGAAAAAATTATTTTTTCCAAAAAATTCTAATCATAAATCTCTTGGCACTTGTTTTAGCGTTCTTTTCCAAATTTATAGCAAAATTTGAATTAAACCCGTTAATATTGTATTATCTTCAAAATAATACAATTTGAAGGAATTTGAGAATTGTTATTTCTATTTTTGTATGAATTTAGGAAATTTTGGGGATTTCTAAAATTTGTGAAATATATGGTAAATATAAATAATAAAATTTTTTGAAACCATTAGACCTTTTAAAAATTTGAGGGTTTTATAGAAATTTGAGAAATTATGAAAATGTTATAATTTAAAAAAATTTTTAAACTTTGAAGAAAAAAAAAATGTAAAACATTAGAAATTAAATTTTTTTTTTATAAATTTTGAAAATTTGAGAAGTTTTTATAATTATAGAAATTTTCAACAGTTTCGAAATTTCGATCATTGTACCAATTTTAATAATTTTTGAAAATTTTAGATATTTTAGACATTTTGAAAATTTAGAAATTTCAGAAATTTTGGTAAATTTCGGCAATTCAAGACAATTTTACAATTTTAGAAATGTTGACAATGTTGTAAATTTGGAACATTTTAAAAAATTTTATAATTTTAGAAATTTAAATAACGTTAGAAATTAAACAATTTTGAACATTACATTATAAATGAAAAAGGTGAATTCTAAATCTAAAAGGAATAATTTTTTGTCCAAATATATATTTATCCAACATGTCATAAACATACATAAAAATGGCTTTTTATCAAACTTGAATTTTCTAACTATAAAAATAAATTTGCAATAAAAAGATAAATTCTCAACGAAAAATTAAATACTTGATATTTAAAAAAAAATCAACAAAATGGTTCAATTTCGAACCAGAGTTGAATCTAGAAAAAGTTAAATTTTCATCAAAATAGTTGATCTTTTATCTCAATAGCTAACTTTCGATCTACAAAAGATGAATTCTTAACACAAATGACGAATTTTCAGTCAAGAAAATTAATTTTCTACCAAAATTGACCAATATTGAACAAAATACATAAGTCTGCAAATAATTGAATTGTCAACTAAAAAAAGATAAATTTTCATTAGATAGAAAAATTTAACAAACTAGTTCAATTTTCAACCAGAGATGAATTTTCAACTAAAATTATAAATCTGCAAATTTGCAAGAAAATGAATTTTTAATATAGTAGGTAAACTTGTAACCAGAGAAAAATTTTCTACAAAACTGTTCATTTTTCAATCCGCAGATATTAATTTTTTACCAAGAAGAATTTTTTTATCAACAAGATGAATTTTTAACAAAGAAGTTAATTTTTACCGAAAAATGTGCAGTTTTAACCATAAAAAAATTAAATTTCCGCCAAAACGATTAGTTTTCTACTGATAAAGACGAATTCTTAACTAAACAAGACAAAAAGTATCACCCAAAAAAATTAAAATTTCTAATGAAATTCTGAATTTTCAACAAATAACTTTGTAATAAAGTGATTTAACCTTCTCCCAAATAATTTAATTTTTCAACAAAAAAGATTAATTCTCAATAAGGAATAATGTTAAAAAGCAACTATTGAAAATATTTCAAAGTTTCTCATTTAATTCCGATTTTTTCCACTTAACTTCATTGAAATTTTTGAAATCCGATAATTTTCTTATATCAATATATTGAAAGTAAGTTCACTTCCGCGTGTTTTTATTGATTAGAATTTGTCGAAATTTTGAATTGAGAGTTTAAATTTAACTATTTGTACAGTGTGGCCGTAGGGTCAGGGAAAAGCTGGAAATCAGAGAAAAGTCAGGGAATTATATTGGAATTTTATTGTTAAAAGAGTGTATTTTTCTACCTTCAAACCAAACGAAAAATTAGAAATTAAATGTTAACTACCAAAAAACAATTTAGCAGAAAACAATTTTAAACCCCTATTTTTTCTTCAAGGGAATAAAAATTCCAGGACCATGAGCAAAATTTAAGGGCTTTTCCAGGTAAAAATTCGTGATGTCTCCTTTCCTTCAAAAAATAAAATATTTCCTCGGCGATTGATAAAAGGATGAACCGTGAACCGATTTTAATTAGATGCGGTCTCAAGTTTTTCTAAATTGAAATTGTAGGTAAAATTTTACTTTGATTACTACGTTTTTTACTTAATTTATATTGTTTTTAGTTCAATTTCGTACTTTTCAAATTGAGTGAACTGTTTCCTTTTCCGCTTAAGGAACACTCACTGAATAAAAGCAACTTCAATTAAATAAATACGCTTTTTACATTCCATAATATTAAACATCAATTCGTATAAAAAACAGGAATCCTGGGAAAATGTAAAGACCATTTTTAAGGAAACGATATAATTTATTGGATAAATACTCATTAAAATGATTATCTAATGTTCACAGGTTATTTATCTTACAAGTTCAGGACTCTGTGATAGAGGAAACACTTAAATTCGTGATTTTTACAAGTGCAATCATACGAGTTTAAAACTTCAGATAATTAAAAATTGTACAAGTTCGCAAAAACGTGGTTTCTAAGTTTTTTTTAAATCGCGCCTGCAGGTGAAAGAAAAAAAAACAATCGATTAGAAAGCTGAGATTTATTTTAATTAATAAACTTTAAAATAATTATTTATATAATCCTTATCTTATTAATTTTCAATCATTGCGACTTCGCTTTTTTCTATTTCTCTTAATACGGCTTCATATATTGCATTTAAACAATCCAACGCCAGTTTGATCTGGCGCTCAATGATCCTTCCTTTAATAATTAATCTTAATCGGCGTGAATTCGTGATTATCACTCAAATCGGAATTTGCAATTAACATGATGTATCGTACTCATCACAATATATACAGAAAACACCTTCACAGAACCCATTTTTTTTCTCACGATTTACAACAAAACTAGAATTCTGTAAACCGAGTCGACTTGTAATTTAACTTTTTCCCCCCCTATAATATGACGGTTTCATTGACTCTCTTCCGCCTATCGATCGAAAAGATAATTTTCGTCAAAACTGCAAAATTGGTAACCAAAAAGAAGCAATATCGTAGCAATATTTTATTTTCAAAATTAAAATATGTTCAAAGTATTTCCAATATTTCGTTGAGGAATTTCGGCCTAAAAATTCGATACAGAATCTCTCGTTGCACATTTGTCATCAGTCAATCTAGTTCTCTGAAGAAATCAACTCTACCAATGTGTGAACAAAATTTTGTGGACGTTGTCATCAGTTCATTTTCGATAGTGACAAATTTTATCGATAATCCATCTCAGAGGACAAAGCGCTCATAATAATTTAGTCAGCGAGTTGCTATATAAAAAACACCTAAAAACTGAAACTTCTATTCCTTTGTGTCGTCAAATGAAAGAAACTTTGAAAGCTAGATCTATGTATAGTTAATCGGTAGTTTAAAAAGAGCTTTGGATGCGAATCAGTAAGACTGTTTCATTTTCACTCGAGAGGCACTCTTACACCGTCCTATCTAACTTGAACGTTGCGATATTATAGATATTACCATTAAATAACATTTATCGTACTTAAATTTAATAATAAAATACCTAAATCACAATATCATGCCATCGAGCGATGACAATGAGTTAGTGGCTTTCCAGTCTATTTGCTTTCATAATTTTGTCAATTCGTGAAGGCAACTACCAGAAATCGGAGTGACAATAATAATTTGTTTTTCCAATGATGGGATGATGCACAAGTTCGCAATGACGAAAGCATCCTGCATAACAATCAATCAGGGAGGATCGCCTTGATATATTTACAGATACAATATGAGGTCTATAAAATTTCGCACATCTCTTCTAGAATCATTAATTCGGCCATCAAACGACCGGCAGATCATCGAGTTTTCAACGCAACGCTTTCCAATTTCGATAATCGCGCGTCGCGTCCAAAACGATTGTAGTATCAAAATGTAAATATCATCACCTTACTAAAGTGAGTCCTGTTTAGAAACCGAATCTCGCATCGTGTTCCTTCCTATCGACGAATCAATTATCGATCAATAATTATCGAGTCGAAATTATTGCACTCGGAAAATGATCAACAAATGCCGACTGCCAAAAATTAAAATGCCGTCTAAATTATTGAGGCAACACAAACGTAGTTGATTCAAAGATTGAATTTCAAACTATTGTGCACCTTCGTCAAGATAGTTTCACAATAAGGTGCAAACAAAAACAGAGCAAAAAAGGTAGAACAAAAGTGATTAAGAGAGTTTCGTCAGTGCGAGCAGGAGCCCGGTTTCATTTATATTTTACAATATTTATACCGACGATAATTTGCAACAGTTTCGAGCATTAATAGGGGGGGTTCTCTGGGGGGGGGGCAGGAGGGTGGGGGACCTTATCGTGATGTGGAAAATATTTAACAGTAACAGTGAGTAAGCAAAAAAAGTCGAATGCACCTTTTTCGTGGTGGTCGTTTAGGCTGAGACGAACCATCGATCGATCGATCGTATCTAGCTACCTCTAGTCTCTGTGATTTTTTTTATCGCAGGTTCTGTAAACGCGGATTTTTTTAAATTACGACATTAAAATTAGGGTGTTTGTAGCACGGAATTTAATTAGCTGGTACACTTAGTGCTTCGTGGAGAGCGTGTTGTTGGTCTTGCGTCAAAGCGGTTATACATGCTTGGAACATCGTTTCGTTGCTCTGTAGAGAAAAAAAAAAAAATATTTTATTATTCTGGTCATATTTCTCTTTTTAGAAATAACTAAGCACTAGGATTTCAAGATTTGAATACTTTCTGAAATTTCACCAAGATTTCAGATGTCAAAATATTCTGAAAGATTTCAAAAGATTTCCAAGCATTCAAATAGTTCAGAAGATTCCAAAATATTTAACAAAGATTGTAAGAACAAAATTTGAAAGATCATCAAAGATTTCACTGATTTCAAAATATTTCACAAAGATTTCAAGATTTGAAACTTTTTTAAAGATTTCAAGATTTGAAACTTTTTAAACAATTTTAAAATATTCTTAAAGATTTCAAAATATTTTTTCACAAAATGTCAAGGATTATCAAAGTTTTGACAAAAGATTTTAATAATTTGCAATTCAAGCGAAGATTTTAAAAAGATTTCATGATTTGAAAATTTTTCAAGAATTTCACGAAGGTCTCAAATAGTTCACAAAGATTTCAAATATGTCACAAAGATTTAAAATATTTGAAAATTTGTCAAAGATTTCATAAAAATTTCCAAAATTTGCAATATCCCAAAATACTTCACAGGTTTAAAAATATTTCAGAGTACTCTAAAAGAGTTAAAAAAATTTCACAGATTTCAAAATATTTCACAAAGCTTCACAACCTTAAAAATATTTTACAAAGATTTCAAAGATAAAAATGTTTTTCGATGATTTCAATAATTTCAAAAGATTTTAAGTTTTAAAAATTTTTCAAAAGATATCACGAAGGTTTCAAAAATTTGAATTTTTTTAAAAGATTTTACGAAGATTTTAAAGATTTCAAAATATTACAGATAATTCCAAAAGATATCACAAAATTTTAAAGATCATCAAAGATTTCACTGATTTAAAAACATTATTACAGATTTGAAGATTTTTAAGGATTTCACGAAGGTCTCAAGGACTTCACAAAGATTTAAGAAGATTTTAAAGATTCCAACAAATTTCACGAAGATTTCAAATATTTCACAAATATTTTAAAAGATTTTTAAGATTCCAAAATATTTAACGAATATTTAGCAAAGATTGTAAATATTTGATAGTTTTTAAAAGATTTCATGAAAATTTCAAAGATTCCCAATATTCCAAAATATTTCACAGGTTTCAAAATATTTCAGAAGATTCTAAAAGAGTTTAGAAAATTTCCAAATATTTCACAAAGCTTGAAAATCTTAAAAAGATATCACAAAATTTTAAACATTAAAGATTTCACTGACTTACAAATATCTCACAAGGATTTGAAATATTTCAAAACATATCCAAGATTTCAAAATACTTCACAAAATTTGAAAGATTATCAAAGATTTGACAAGAATTTTAATGATTTGAATTTTTTGCGAAGATTTCAAAATATTTCACAAAGCTTGAAAATCTTAAAAAGATTTCACAAGGATTTTTAATATTTCAAAACATATCCAAGATTTCAAAATACTGGGGAAGATTCCAAAAGATTTCAGAAAGTTTCCAAGATTTAAAAATATTTTACGAAGATTGTAAGATTTTATAATCTTCCAAAGATTTCAAAAAGATTGTAAGATTTTAAAGTTTTTCAAATATTTCACGAAGATTTCAAAGATTTCAAAATATTTCACAAAATTTCAAAGATTATCAAAGATTTGACAAGGATTTCAATTATTTGAATTTTTTGGGAAGATTTCACAAAAATCTCATGAAGATCTAGCAAAGATTTTAAATATTTGAAAATGTTTCAAAGATCTCATCAAAATTTCAAATATTTCCAATATTCCAAAATATTTCACAGATTCGAAAATATTATAGAAGATTCTAAAAGAGTTTTTTCTAAAAGAATAATTTCGAAGATTTCAAAAGATTTCAAAATTTGAAAATTGTTTCAAAGATTTTACGAAGCTTTCAAAGATTTCAAGATATTTCACAAATTTAAAAATAATTCACAAAGTTTTGTGAAATTTGAATATTTTCAAAATATTTGACAAAGATTTTAAAGATTAAAATTTTTTTCTAAGACAAATATTATCAGAAGATTTCACAAAGATTTCAACATTTAAACATTTTTAAAGAGATTTTACGAAACTTTCAAAAATTTCGATGTGTTTCACAAAGATTTGATAATTTCTCAAAGATTTGACACAGATTTTAATCGTTTGGAATTTTTT
Organism: Andricus quercusramuli; assembly: GCA_932178445.1. Taxonomy (NCBI): domain Eukaryota; kingdom Metazoa; phylum Arthropoda; class Insecta; order Hymenoptera; family Cynipidae; genus Andricus; species Andricus quercusramuli. The sequence continues at coordinate 474,622 of CAKNXH010000108.1, forward strand.
CGAAGATTTCACAAAGATTTCACGATTTGAAAAATTTGCAATGATTTCAGGAAGATTTCACAAAGATTTAAATAGATTTTAAAGATTTGAAAATTTATTATTTTTGTAATATTTCTATTTTATAAATAAATAGGCATTTCGTAGTATTGTTTGTTCCAGGTCCATAAATGCAATTTAAATCAAATTGCAAACAACTCCCGGAACATTCGACAAACTTTCCAAAATTCAAACTGTTAATACAACAGAATGAAAAGATCAGGTTCGCCAATTTCTCTACCACAGATGTAACGCCTTTGAATTTAGAATTCAAACTCAATTGCTGACTGTCTATGGACTTCTTTTATTTTCTTAAGAAATTTTATTAAAATCAAAATCGGAAAAAAATTGATAAATCCATTCTTATATGAAATTTGCATTATGTATCAAATGTATCAAATTTTTATTTATTATCAAATCTGGCATTCATTTTGAAACACTTGAAATCTGGGATACAAGCCTTCGTGGAGTCTTAAACTTTTGTATATCATTGAAATCTTTTGAAATCTTTGTCAAATCATTTATATCTTTTGACATTTTTGTGAAATATTTTGAAATCTTTGCCAATTCTTAGAAATCGTCTATAATCTTTTTCAAATCTTTTAGAACCTTCGTGAAATCTTTGAAAAAATTGCAATACTTTGAAACTGTTGCTACATTTTTTTGAAATCTTTTAAATCTTTGTGAAAGCATTGAAATCTTTGAAATATTTTGAAATTTTTGAAATCTTTCGAAATCCTCGTGAACTCTTAGGAAAATGTTCAAATCATTCAAATCATTGTGAAATATTCTGAAATCTATGAAATCTTCTAAATTATTTTTAATATATAATTATTCTTAATTATTAAAATCTTTGACAAGTCTTTAATAGTCTTTGATAATATTTGAAATATTGAGAAATAGTTTGATATCTCTGAAATCTTTAAGAATATTTTGGAATCTGTGAAATCTTTTAAATCTGGACATCTTTGTGAAATCTTCTGAAGCTTATCAAATCTTACAATCTTTGTGAAATATTTTGAAATCTTTGAAACTTTCTGAAATATTTTGGAATATTCTTAAGTATTTTGAAATCTTGAATATGTTTTGGAATATTTGAAATCTTTGTGAAATAATTTTAAATCAGTGAAATCTTTGATAATGTATCAAATTTTGTTGGAAAAATATCTTTTGGAATTATCTGAAATATTTTGATATCTTTGAAATCTTCATGAAATCTTCGACAAAATTTAAAAATCTTTGAAATCTTCGTGAAATCGTTCAAGAAAATTTAAAATCTTAAAATCTTTGTGACATCTTTTAAAATTATTGAAATCATTGAAAAACAATGATATCTTTAAAATCTTTTGAACATTTTTAAATCTTACAAGCTTTGTGAAACATTTTGAAATCTTTGAAATTTTCTAATTTCTTCGAATTTTCTGATATATTTTTAGATCGGTGAAATATTTTGGAATATTTATAATCTTTGAAATTTTCATGAAATCTCCGTGAAATCTTTTGGAATCTTTAAAATCTTTGGGAAATATTTGAAATCTTCGTGAAATCCTGGAAAATTTTTCAAATCATGAAATCTTTGTGAAATCTTCGCAAGAATTTGAAATTATTAAAATCTTTGATCATCTTTGAAATTTTGTGAAATATTTTGAAATCTTTGAAATTCTGTGACACATTTTTAAATTATCTGAAATATTTTGAAATCTGTGAAACCTTCGTGAAATCTTTGACAAAACTTTCAAATTTTGTAAATCTTTTGAAATTTTCGTGAAATCTTTCATAATTATTAAAATCTCCATGAAATCTGCAAAAGAATGTAATCTAAAATCTTTGAAAATTTTTCAAATTTAAAATCTTTGTGAAATATTTTGGGATCTTCTGAACTATTTTGTAATCTTGGAAATGTTTTGAAATCTTGGAAATTTTATGAAATATTTTGAAATCTTTGAAATGTTCGTGAAATATTTTTAAAAAAATTTTAAATCTTGAAATCTTTGTAAAACATTTTTAAATCTATGAGATCTTTGATAATCTTTGAAATCTTATGAAATGTTACAATCTTCCTGAAATATTTTGAAATCTTTGATAATATTTGAAATTGTCTTAAATAATATTTTAGAATCTTCTAAACTATTTTGAAAGTTTTAAAATCTTTTGAAATCTTTGATAATCATTGAAATTTTGTGAAATCTATGAAAAAATTGCAAATCTTGAAATGTTGGTGAAATCTTTTGAAATTATTGAAATCTTCGAGAAAAAAAATCTTTTAAATCTTTTAAAGATTTTACAATTTTACAATCTTTGGGAAATACTTTGAAATCTTTGTAAGTACTTTGAAATCTTATAAATATTTTGGAATATCTGCAATTATCGTTTGAAATCTTCGTGAAATTTTTGAAAACTCTTGAAATCTTCGTGAAGCCAGCGAAAAAATTTCAAAGCATTGCGAAATCTTTGAAAAAATTTAAAATCTTACAATCTTTGTGAAATTTTTTCAATTCTTAAGTATTTTTAAATCTTGGAAATATTTTGCAACCTGTGAAAAATGATCAAATCTTTGTGAAATATTTATTGTTGTTAGATCTTTGAAATCTGGTGTATACTCAAAAGTCGAGTGGTCAAGAATCCCTCGTTTGAAATTTTAATTTCTCAACTTACCTGAATTTGTCTAACGATACCGACAACTCTTGCCATAACTGGATTCGCAGCGGGGATCGCTTCTTTGTGAAGTGCTTCCGCAAAGAAGCTGATTAGTCTCGGTAGGTTAGCGTTGTTGATTCCTAAAACTACAGGATGGTTTGCTTCTATCAAGTCACAAAGATATCCGTACACGTGAGGTGCTTCGTCTTCATCCTCCACAACCGGCAGCCAAGAGAGCCTGAAACACAAAATTAAATTCCAAAATTTAATATCCGACAAATAATCAAAAACCTCTGATACTTTCTTTCCAGGTATAATTCTTCATAGTGCGGAGCCATTAAAATATTTCGCATTTATTATAAAATAATGTTCTTTTTCAGTCCTTGTAAATTAACTGTTTTTTTCATTCGTGAAAGTAACGTTATTAAAGAATAAGTTATTTCTTAATGGGACAAGTTTCTACGGCTTTAAATAATATGCTTAATTTAGAAGTAATCATTTCTTGAATTTTTTCCTAGAGTTAATGAATTTGAATAATAATTAAAACACTTTTATTTTATCTAGATATTTTACAGGTGACTGAAGAAAACTCTATGAAAACAGGGGAAATCGCGAGATTTGTACAAGAATATGAAAATATATTTCATGAAGTAAAACTAATGTGGGTAATATGTTAAGTTAAATTTTAAAGGCGTCAAATTCCTAACATTTCAAGTAAAAATATTACATTTTCAACAAGATAGATGAATATTCAACCAAATAATTGAAATTTTAACTAAAAAAGATGATTTTTCAAACACATAGTTGAATTTTCAACTAAAAGATACAGATTTTCAGCGAAAAATGCAATATTTACATTTTCACTTTAAAATATTAATTTAAATCGAAAATAAAAATGAATTTTCAAGAAAATAATTAAATTTTCAACCAAAGCAAAGTGACGAATTGGAATAGTAGAATTTTCAATCGAAAGGGCGAATTTTCAACTACAATAATTAAATTTTTAGTTGAAAAAAAAATTCCCAGCCAAATTTAACTAAAATACGTGAATTTTCAAGTAACAAAGAAAAATCTTTAACCAAACATTGAATAGATATATTTTCAGTTATAAAAATTTTCAAACAATGAAATGATGTTTTAACTAAAACGATGAAATATTAAACTGAACTAGTTAAATTTTCAGTTAAAAAAGTTAATTTTCAATGAAACACAAAGAATTTTTAACAAAATTGTTAAAATTTTAACTACAACAGTTCAGTGTTCAGTTAAAAAAACTAATTTTCAACAAAAAAACAACGAATTTTCAACAAAATTATTAAATTTTCAACCAGAGATGAACTTTCAATAAAATGCTGAATCTTCAAAAAAAAAAAAAAAATGAATTTGCATCAAAAGTATTTAACTTTTAACAAAATAGTGGATTTTTCAACAACAACAAAATTTCAACCAAGAAGATTAATTTTCTAACAAAAAAGATGAATCTTCATTTAAAAAAGATAAATTTTTAACCAAAATTTGAATAGCTAAATTTTCAGTTATAAAAATTAAATTTGAACTAAAGAGATGATTTTTATACAAAAATGACGAAATATTTAACTGGATTAGTTACATTTTCTGCTAAAAAAGTTAATCTTCAATAAACATAAAAAAAAGAATTTTCAACAACAACAAATGAATTTTTAACAAATGAGTTCAACTTTAAACCAAGTAGTTGAATTTTCAACAATAAAAATTAATTTTCAACCAAGAAGATTAATTTTCTAACAAAGAAGAATTTTCTACAAAATGCATGAATTTGTAAGTAACAAAAATAAATCTTTAACCAAAGATTGCATAGGTCAATTTTCAGTTATAAAAATCAATTTTCAACTAAAGAGATGATGTTTTAACTAAAATGATGAAATATTTATCTCAAGTAGTTAAATTTTCGGTTAAAAAAGTTAATTTGCAACTAGAAACAACGAATTTTCAAAAAAATTCTTAAATTTTCAACCAGAGACGAATTTTCAATTAAATTATGAATCTTCAACGAAATAAAAAGAATTTGTAGCAAAAGTTTAACTTTCAACCAAATAGTTGAATTTCCAACTAAGAACGATTTTTTCAGTCAGGAGAAAAAAATTGTAACCAAACTGTGAAATTTTCAAGCAAATAGACGAATGTTCAACCAAAAAGATTAATTTTCTACCAAATAGTTTAATTTTTATTTTAAAAAATTAATCCGCAAGAAAAAACCAAAAAAATTCTATTGATTTCCGTAAAATTGGAATGAATTTAGAGGAATTTAAGGTGAACGAGAAGAATTCAATGAAATTCGTGAAAATTCAAGGAGAATTAGAAAAAATCAAATTAATAGGAAACAATTTAAAAATATGAAAAATCTTCATTGAATTCAGTAAATTTGAAATGAGCTGAGAAAAAATTTCAGCGTATTAAAAGGAATTCGATAAAATGCCTAAGAATTCAGGGTGAGGTTAAAAACTTTTGAAAATTAAAAAAAGTCCATTGAATTAAATAGAACTGCGTAAATTTAAAAGATCTCAAGTCAATTAAAAACTTTAAGTGAATTGAAAAAATCCAAGCGAATTTCAAATAATGCAGGGTAAATTAATAAGAATTCAGAGAGAATTTCAAAAATTAATTTGAAATCTCTTAAAATCTTTGAAACTCTACTTATTTCTAACCAAGGAAGTGACTAATTACTACAAAACAAATTTTAAATCGTAAAAATTCCATTGATTTCGATAAAATTTGAGTTTATTTAGAGGAATTTGAGGGAAACTAGAAGAATTCGATGAAATTCATAAAAAATCAAACTGAATTTGAAAAACAATCGAGTTCAAAACAATTCAAAAATACGAAAAAATTAATTGAATTGAGTAAGCTTGAAATGAGTTTAGAAAAATTAAAGAGAATTTGATGAAATGGCTAAGAATTTAAAGGGAGTTTGAAAGACTTTAGGATTTTTTTTTTCAGAAATTAAACACTTTTTTTAAATCCACTATATTGAGTAAAATCGTGTGAATTTAGAAGGCTTCAAAATGATTTCAAAGAATACAGGATAAATTAATAAGAATTGAGGGCGAATTCCCATTGAATTGCAAAAAAAATTTGAAAATCTCTTGAAATTTTGAAATCCTCGGAAATCTTATAGAATCCCTTGGAATCTTTCAAAATATCATATAACCTTACAGGTCCTGTAAAATCCTTCCATATCACCCGAAATTCTAGGAAATTCTTTAAAACCCCATGCAATTTTTTTTTAAATCCCTTAAAATTATTAAAACCCTTGGAAATCCCTTGAAATTGTTTAAATCTTTTGAAAATACCTTAAAATCTTTTTAAATACTGTAAGATATTTTAAAATCTTTGAAATCCCTTCAAGCTATTGAAATAAATAAAAAAAGTTCTGTGGATCTTTTTAAATTTCCAAAAATATTTCACATCCTTTGATATCTTTTGAAATCCCTTGAAACTTTTTAAAGATCTTGAAAATGCCTGGGAATCTTTACTATCTCTCAGATATTTCAAATCCTTTGAAACCTCATTAAATTACTAAAATTCATTTAAAATTTCTTTGTAATCTTTTTAAATAACCTAAAATATTTAAAACCCTTTAGAATCTTTTGAAATTTTGTACAGATCTTGAAAATGACAAGGAATTTAAAAAATATTTTAAACTATTTTAAATCCTTTGATCATTTTGTCAATTAATCCTCAGGATACATTAAACAAAAACTTTAAAAAATTCAAAAAAATCCATTGAATTAGGTAAAATGGAGTAAATTTAGAAGAATTCAAGCGAATTCAAAAAATTCCAAAGAATTCCAAAGAATTAAAAGAATTCAGGATAAATTAATAAGAATTCGGGGTGAATTCCAAAAAATAATTTCAAATCTCTTTGAATCTTAGAAGCCCTACGAAATAGCTCACTTCTCTTGAATAAATTCTTTAAAATCCACTAAAATATTATATTAAATCCCTATAAAATCTGGGGATATTTCCTGAAATAAAAAAAAGTTTTTATCTTAAAATAATTCAAACGCCTTGAAATCCCTTCAAATTATTGAAATTAATAAAAAATTCCTTAGAACCTTTCAAAACTCTCAAAATATTTCAAAATAAAAGCTCCTGAAAATGCCTTGGAAGTTTTTAAAATACCCAAAATATTTAAAATCCTTGACATTATTAAGAGTTACATTATGGGCTGCACATAGGGTACCATAGGGACCAAATCTTGAAAATAGAGTATTTTAGGGACCTCAACTAAATATAGGGTACAATAGGGGATATAGGGACCGGTCTGTGAGGTCAGCAATCCAAAAAGTTCCCTGACTTTAAAGAACATTCCCTGACAATTTCTGGCTTATCAGGTTTACCAGATGAGTAGACACCTTGCTAAATTAAAGTAAAAATTGATTCTCACCAGTGTGGAAGCATTTCATCGACGTTGATGGCAGAGCTATTAAACTTGAGGATTTTCGTCACAGCCGAGATAGCGTTTTCCGTAGGGTTCACATTTTCGGGGGCTCTCGATTTCGGATCGCTGATCACTTCCACCAACCTTGGCAAAGCTTCCGCGCAGGCTTGAGCAAACGCCTCCCCTCCAAACTGTCCCAAAACTCCACAACCGTAGGCCGCCGCTTGTCTCACCTCCGCCGAAGTATCACTCACATACTGAATCATCGGCCTCAGGAAGAATTCCTGATATTTCACACAGTCAGGACCTCCGTACTCTATCACATCATCAAAAACGCACAACGCCCACTGGTGATCTGACCAGGCTCGTTCTGGTGCCAACAGTTTCACAAAGTGGCCGCAAATTTGATCGAAGAATGGGAAAAAGGCAGATTTGTGAGTTATAAAGAGTGCATGAAGAATATCAGCTATTTTGCTCAAAGTGTAAAGGTCCTCGTTGTCTTCGTCAGCGAGTTGCTCTTCAACCACCTAGAATTGAAAGAACATTTGTAAAATTAGAATATGGCCACTGACAATCTGAAATGGCTATGAAAAGGACAAGTAAAATAAAAATTCAGAAACGCACATCGTCGTAATCTTCGTCCTGGCGTTTCTCCAGCCTTTGAACAGCCCTTTCGAAATGTTCATTCAGAAGTTTGTCGAGAATTCTCAAGAGCTCTGCCATCGGTTGAGTGTCCAGGCATCCAGCGCCCAAAGTCTCAATGCACTTGGCTAGCGAGTAAAGAAGTTCCAGCAAAACTTCCGACTCTGGTTCGGTCTCGATTGCCTTCAAAAGATCTGGACAAATATACGCCCACATTCCTTGAAGATACTGAGGTCCTGTAAAAATATATTTTTAAATCATGTTCGATTCTCTAACTAAACTCTACAAACTCTCGATTATTCTCTTTATTCAGGATGTCTAGCGTTTCTTAAAAACAAAAATCCAGGTTTTCCGGAATAAAAACATACATTTTTCGAGATATCATTTTTTACAGTGAAAAAATGCTTTTCAAGAAATCTACTAGAAAGTATGGAGCCAGTGGAAATAAAAAGTGTCATGCGAATTTTTTCATACAGCCTCAACATTTGATTTTATGGTCATAAAACGGTTTTTTTTTGTGATTTTTCATTTCATCACGGTGAAAAATCACGACGCTAATATTTTCAACTTTAACAACAATTTATTGCCATTTTTTAAATCTAATCATTTTTTGCTTTTGATATAATCAAAGAGAGCGCCGTTCCGTGTGTAATGATCTTTTTTGTTTAGAATTCAGTTATCGAATTTCATGCTAATTTAAGTTTTATTTTCGATAAAATAATCAAATTTTCAACAAAATAGTTGACTTTTTAACCAAATTGTTCATTTTTTTAGAAGACAGTCAATTCTAAAAGGACGAATTTTCTGTTAAAATTTATAAATATTCAACAGAACAGTTTAATCTTCGACCAAAAAAGAATAACTTTTTAACAAAACACTTGAATGTTCAACAAAATAGTTTAACTTTTAACCAAGTACTGGAATTTTCTATCTACAAAAATGAATTTACAACCAAATAGTTGAATTTTGAAACAAAAAAATTAAACTTCAACCAAAGACAGTTGAATTTTCGACTGAAAGTGTTGACTTTCCAAAGAAGATGAATTCTCAACGAAAAATTAAATAGTTGATATTTCAACAACAAAAAAACGAATTTTCAACAAAAATCTTAATTTTTTACTAAATAGTTAAATTTTTAAATATTGTAATTTTTAATCAAATGGTTAAATTATCTACTAAAATACTTGAATTCCTTTCAAAAAAATTAACTTTCTTCTACCCAAAAAGGCAAAATTTGAGCAAAATACAAGAATTTTTCACCAAATTTTTGAACTTTTTACAGAAAAAAGAGTAAACTTTTACCAAGGAGACGAATTTTCAAACCAAAAAGACGAATTTTCAACAAAAAAGTTAATTATCAACCAAATAGTTTCATTTTCTAACAAGTAGTTGAATTTAACCAAAAAATATGCATTTTTCATAACATAGTTGAAGCCTCAAACAGAAAAGATTACATTTTTAACCAAAAAGGATGAATTCATAACCAAGAAAACGAATTTTCTACCAAAAAAAGACATACTTCAAAACAAAATACATAAATTTTCAACCAGAAAAGATCAATTTTCCATAAAAAATATCAATTTTCAACCAAAAATGAAATAGAAACATTTTCAGTTAAAAAAATTAATTCTCGACAATTAATTCAAATTTTCAACAAAAT
>CAKNXH010000109.1:0-16239 GCA_932178445.1 Andricus quercusramuli
TGATTGATCAAAATGCCGAAAAGAGTGTAGTTTTACGGATGAACTTTAGGCGCAGTATTCATGTTTATCTAAGATTGGCAAGAACAAAACTTCAGCAATGTGTGAAGTATGTGTATGGGTTGTATCGGTGTCACACAGTGGTTGGTATTTGGCTCATTTGCAGACCTTCTCACTGGAATAAAAAGCGATTAGTTTTCCTTTCCTGAAAAGAACTTCTCATTTTGATTACAATCATTTTCATTCATTTCATTGCGTCTTGTTTTCATTGATTAATTACTGTGTTTTTTGAAAACTTCTTTTATCTATTGTATGTAATATTAAATTACACTGCACGTGGAGTGTAAGTTACTTCTCTTACGCTAACTTCTTGGAGACTCACAAATTGGGAAGAATATTCCATGTGCTCGTACGAAAACGAATGCGATAATCAACTATGTTTTATCGCCTCATTCGATTAAAATGATCTGCTAAGAATTAGCCGAAGTTCCTACTATGGGATTGGGGACCGGTGGGAGAAACCACGACAATATCAAATTGTTTCCAATCACTTTAAAATACTTTGAAATCAAAACGCGAATCAAGTTCGTTTGCTAGATGTCCATGATTTGCAAAATGAAACAGCCGATACGATTTTTACGTATATTTTGCAAACTTTGAAACGCAATGAATTGTCAAGAAAATTTCAGCTTTCGTCGCTGATAATGCAAACAATAATTTTGGAGGACTGAAGCTCGGCGGAGAAAAAAGCATTTTCTCTCTCTTGAAAGGAAATGTAAACCCAAATTTGATTGGAATTGGCTGCTCCTCACACATTCCGTACAATTCGGTACATCATGGGATCGACCAATTTGGTTTATTCGATGTGAATTCTTTGGGATTTAAAATCTTCAGTTATCAGCATTGCAGAAATGAATGCAATTCTCGAAAAAATTTGTGAAACTTTGCGATCTCGCAGCTAGAACAATTTTGTTCATCTTAGTGTCAAAAACATTCTCAAAAAACTTCGAAAAGAAGGAAAAGAGAGAATTTGCGATGATCTCCAACCGAGAGTAATTGTGGGGAGTAGGGGTAGGATGAACAGTGAGTAGAGTGGGGAAGGGAGTAAGGAGGCGTACGGCTGTATACGAGGAGTCGGGATCGTGTAGTACCTCCCGCGTGAGAGTGAGAGAGTCGGCAAATGAGGGAACCGTCGGGGCGGCGATAGAGCCAAGATAGGGCATAGGCTAGTTCTATCTAGCGAAACGAGGCCGCGACTGGCCGGGAGTCTTTCCGTTGAGCCAGGCGTCGAGTTGGGCCATACCGTGTGGCAAGTTCTTCTGGCTGGCAGGCAGAGGCAGCGTGACACGCTTAATGTCGCCCTTGATCAAACGCTGCCAGGCAGAGAGGCCGTCCATGGCAAGAGATGGAGAGAGAGAGAGACAGAAAAGTCAGTGGGGGATGTGGTCGCTGAGTGCGGCATTTAAAATTTGTGTGTGTGGGGGGGAGACGGGTAGGCGGAAAGGTCTCGGAGAGGAGGTAGGTAAGGGAAGTGGGAGAGAACTTCCCTAAGCGGTCTCACCAACAAAATACATGACCTACAAGGAGAGCATCAATTTATTTTTATTAATTTATTTATTCCCTCAAAAGAGAGAGAGAAGGAACATCATTTGTCGAAATCTAGATTTTTCCGGTGCGGTCCGGCTCGGAAACGTTCAGTCGGCGGCGACCAGAGCGAAGGAGAAAACGTCTCCGGTGTCCGGTCTGCGGACAAGGATATAGCGGCGTCGTCCGCGTTCCTCGACAATACTGGAGGGAACTGGAGTTCGAGTCTGGTCCAGTTCGATCGGGTGAGCTGGATGTTGTTCGACCGGGCGAGCCGAAGAGGTCGAAGCCGCTTCGTCAGCGATACGGGGTGCCCCAGAAGAAGGTTAGGTCCGTATCGTGGCGATTTCGTGTGGTGCTGGAAGTGGTGCCGACGGAGGCACTTTCAACGCCCTCGGGCAGGAAGGGGAGTTGTAGCTTGTCACTTTGACGGGTGATCACTGGTTCCAGCAACAGGTGAGCGATCACGGCGTGTCAGGTTCGATGGAGGGAACACGTACCGTGGATTTTCGATGAAACGTGGCACTTTCAATGTTATAGGTACCACTCGGTTGACAGGCGGCTTCCTACGCCGAGGATCGTGCGTATCCGGATGTACTCGTCGGATCTTGAGCAAATTCCATCCAGCTGCTGGAAAAAGATCTGGATTCTCGGAGTCGTACGGTTGTACGTTTACGTGACGCGCTCGTCCGTCTGCTTCGCGCCGTCCTTGCTCCTCTGCAGCGCGTCTCACTCGTTCCGCTGCCTGTCGTAGTTCTTCCTGAATGCGGCGGGCCCGCTACTCCTCGGCCCGTCAGACTCTCTCGAATTTTGTCTTCGTCGCTCTAATTCCGCTGAATAGGGCGTGTTTTTCTAGCACTCCCTGTCATCAAGGGTTGTAATTATGCTGGAACAACCCGTACACAGCCCGGACGTGCGCTGACACTGAGGTGGATGAGCGACGGAACGCTCGCGTGCGCTACGGAATTCGTGAAGTAAGTCAGGCCTCCCACCGTAAAGTAATCTTTCCAGTTCGAGTGCTAACCCTGAGGCTGGCTTCCAGGCAAAGGAAAGAGGAACTTAATCCACAAACGGAGGGCCAACCTGCCGGCCGTGCTCCGCTCGACAGAACGGCGAGACGATGTATCCTGCACTAATCACTGTCACTTCACAAAACAAACACTAATTTTGCCGAAAGATACGATTCACTTAACTGTCATCAATACACTTCTGGATATTTCCGGCGAAACTCTGAAGATTTCGTGCCACCGAACTACTTTGTAGTCGAAAGAAGAACCCGAAGAAAATCGGCGACCGAATGTAGATGATGAGACTGTGTGGAGAAGAGGGTATTTTAAAGAGAGCAGAAGTCAGCGATCTCGCTCCGGGTGACCGGGCACGGAGCTCTTTGTGGCGGTGGGAGATGGTTACGGGCGCACTGATTGGCTGAGATCCGGCAACGGAGTCGCAACCGAGCAGTGGGCCTTCGCGCGTCGGCATCGAAATTGACGATTGTTTAATAATTTCAATTGTAATTTAAATATATAATGAATCATACTAAAAATCTAAAAATTGAAATAGTAACTTAATTCTATCCCGGCTTCAATTTCCAAAAAGAACCGTGAAGCTGGGCCAAATAGAACGGTCGTTCCAGTTTATTTGTTAATAAAAAATTATTAACGCATTCTATAATTATTTTAACTTAACGGATACTGAACTGCTGGAACGACCCTTCTATTTCCTAAAAAGAATTACCAAAAATACTTATTAATCGACGTTAAACTAACAATTCTTAATCTGATATTCATTCTTGTGAATTTCTTATTTCTAATTAAGCTAATGATGCTAGATGGATGTATGAGCATATCCAAGTTCGGATTTGCCTCTACATTTATCGGAAGTTACAATCAAGTGACTAACCACAGGTGTTCATTGTTTATGAATTTTACAAATGTTGTAAGACTGTGTAAGGACCCGTTGTCTGTTAAGAATATTCCCCTAAAGCCTTTAATTTATTATCCTGTTAAATTTCCTAAGAAGTTTGTTAATGTACCCCATCTTTATTTGTTATTAATCATATGAAATTGTGGTTTTACAAGTTTTTGAAGTGCCGGTTGAGCTCCCCGGCTGTTTGACCCGTGCGCCAGAGTGAAAGGAAGATACGAGTAGAAAGAGAGGAAGATAAAGTTGAGAGAGTAGATAGCGCGCTTTATGTAGGAGGAAAGAGACTCTGGCGTACGTGTCCCGGGCCTACCTCAAGATTTTCGAGCAGACGAAGGCACGGTCCTGGCACGTGTTTGGAAGTTGTTTACTCAACGGAGAAGGTTTTCCGGCACTTAATATGAATAGCTTTACAAGCGGATGGGTCCCAACACAATAAGATGATTTATTTGGGATAAGCAAATTCATCGTTCAGAACTTCGAAAGATGCTCAATATGTCACGTAGGTCCTTCAAACAAATTGCCTTCAGGAATTTGAGTGAAAGATTACACGGACAAATTGTCTAAATTTTCCGAGGTTCTCAGTCGAACCATCTGACACACAACATGGTCTCAACATTACTCTGAATTGAAGGTTTCTCAATGGCTAGATTTCAGACCAAACATTGAGATAAATTATGACGAGGTGGAGAAATCGGCCGAATTAAAAAAAAGGCATCGTTATTGATGACTCCAAACGGTTTGACCAGATTTTATATTAAAAAAATTCTTGGTTGAAAAAAAAGCGATAGCGAATTTTTTAACCAATCTGCAAGTTGTCGAATGTCTTCTATTTTGTGTGGGAACCCAAATTCCGATTGCTACTCAGAAGTAATCAAAATTTCGCAGTTCTTTCTGCGATTCCCGCCTACAAAGCTAATTGTAAGCGTGTGTTTTCCTTAATGAACACTCAGTGGACGAAAGTGGGAATCGTCTCGTTCCGGTTTTTGGTGCAACCCATCTGGTAATCATAATTTTTCAGACTGTGATTTACCAACCTCATCCATGAAATCCTTCTTGTTTCTTCTCGTGATGCACATGCACGCGAAGCGGGCGGCATGTTTGGAATGTGTGGAAACATGAAAATGAAAGAACTCTTGAATGTATTTATTAGCAATCAGTTTGCGCGAGCGCGTGTGTGTGTGTGTGAACTTGTCCTACCATCTTGGTTGACAAACCAGTGTGCAAATTAACGAGCGCCGCACAGGTCATGATGGGCTCCTGAACCTAAGTAGAAACACGTTATAAACTGAAAATTTCGCACGTGTGAAACTTTTGCGAACTTGAGTGCAAGTCGTTGAAAGGATAACAATAAAGTGATCTTTTATATTTCTTACTGCCAAATGGTAAGTATTCCCTTTACAGTTTTTTCCTCTCGAATCCATGAATGCATAGTTATTAATTAGATGATTTTTTATATACATGTGATAACTATTAACGCTAACATGTGTAGATTTTTTTAGATCGTAAAATCTGAGACTGAAAATAAAGAAATTAAATTGTTGTGAAAACGACATAAAAGACGTGAATTAATAAATAGACAAAAGTTGTTCAAACAAAATGATCTGTAAGTTTGTAATAAAAATATTATAGAAATAAAAAATTAAGTTTTAGGAAAAACGACGTAAGTTACAATAAATTTTTTGAAGCAGATAGAAGATGTTTGGTGTACTTGACGATTTTAGATTGTGGGATAATTTCTTTCAAAGATGAAGATAATTTTTCCCATATTCTCACTTGTGTGGTGCAGTGTATGTGTAGCGGGCGTAAAGATTAATGTTGGCCCGGCGGCGGAGTACGCATATGCGAACGTCACTGGAGTGGAAGCGGCCATATTGCGCCTACTTCACGTGCATGCGATAGCGCTTTTTTAAGGGGGAGGGGGGTGACATTGCACAAATACCGTATTGAATTCAATATTACACACTTCAAATTCTCAAGATTTTAGGTCCAAATATATTGAAGTTTCAAGCAAATAATTGAATTTTCAACCGGAAAAGATTTTCTACCAAAGAAATGATTTTACAACAACAAAAATTAATTTTTCACCAAACAGTTAGATTAATAACCAAATATTTGATTTTTGAAGAAAACGAGAAGAATTTCCAATGAAGCATTGGAAATGTTAATAAATAAGTTCATTCTCAACCAAGAAAGAAGATTTTTCAACTCATAAAGATGAACTTTATACCATGAGAGATGAATTTTCAATCCAACGGGTCAAAATCTTAAACGAAACAGTGGAATTTTTGACCAAAAAGGATGTTTTCATCAAAATCGTCAAATTGTCAACCCACGGATTTCGAACTAAATTGTCGAATTTTCATATATAAAATAATAAAATGCAACCAAAAGCAGTTGAATGTTTGACAAAAGAGGTCCTTTTCAATCAAGAAAGATGACTTTATATATACCATTAAGCCATTTCCCTTTCGGCGAGCCTCTAGGGGTAGGCGTGACACTACCCGATTCGGGTAGTATTTCTAGATGGATAGTTTCTTGTAGTAAATAACTACAAGTGTGGGCTCACCACACCCACGACCGCTAACAGCAACGCAGTAGTATTATCCCGAACGGTCACCCATCCAAGTACTTACCGCGCTCAACACTGCTTAACTTCAGAGATCTAACGGGAACTGGTGTTTCCAGCATAGTATGGCCATAAAAAGAGAAATTTTCTTTCAAGAGACGAATTTCCAACCAGTAGAATCAAACCAAAGAGAAAAAACGAATATTTAACAAAATAGTTGAGTTCACAGGTAAATCGATGAATCTATAATCAAAAAGGCGAATTTGTAACAAAATACATGGATTTTTTACCAAATGGTTGAAATTTCAACTTATAAAGGATAAATTTCCAAGAAAAAATGTAATAGCTAAATTATATTTTGAAAGAAACCAAACACAAAAGCACAACATTTTGAACAGATTTGACTTAAATCGGGCCACTATGATTTTTTGAGTTAAAAAACTTAAGAAATAATGACTCATACATACATGGAGTACGAGTACCTTGTGTCCTTCTTCTAAAAATTGAGTTTGTTTATTTTTAATGTCCTTTTCTACAATTAAAACAAAAAACTATGCGTTTTATAAAAAAAATCGTTCAAAGAAAATTTGTGTATTGTATATTCGTGCAATACTTTCATATAAAAATAATACCTTCTTATTAAGATGAAAATGTCAATAAATAAAAAGAAAAAATGCCGCTTAAGTGGAAACTATATCCATTTTCCATGCAAATAACGGATTTTCCTCGAAAGCAAAAGATTATATAAATTGTCGAATCAGTTTCTACGAACGCTTGTTATTGAGTTTTGAACCACTGAATTGACTATGATGAAATGCAAATACCTCAGAAGGACAAGTTTGAAGCAAGTAACTTATGAGTCAACGACTACAGACTTCTGTATATAGTCTAATGAAGCACTATTCTATTCTTTAGATACAGTGCCTATTAGGCTCTTCAATAACACATTATTATTTTCTCATTTAATTAAAGAAGATGACGATTTTTTGTATTCTCGTCATGCCCCTGGCAGCTTTCCTCAATTTTATTGGTAAATAAAATCATATAATATATCTATAATTGTAACTACATTTCTTCCAGCTCTACTCAAATCAGAATTTGTGCGAATAATTTTTCATTCTAACCAAATTGTTATTTCCTTCCAAACATTCTTTGAGTTTTTCCGAAATGAGCTCAAACTTAATCTGAATTCATTCCTGGGAATACCACTATAACAAATTTCTACGAATCTACATACGAATACAAGTATTGCTATCCATATCTAATTTTTAATTACTTACGCTGCTAAAAATTATACTACTCAACAAGAAAATATCAAAAATCAGTCTTTTTACGTCCACTTAAGAAAGAAATTCAATAATTCCACTTTTTACGATTGTGTACTTTACGGAAATATTTATACTATGTTTCTTGTTGCAGAGTTAAGTTCGCAGTTCGAGTGCTTACCGAATGGCGAGCCTCTTGCTGGTGTTCTTCATCCCAGCACTTCTTCTGATACTTCTCTTCCTCCTGACATACCTAGCTCTCCTGCCCGGTCTCCTCCTCATGCTGATCCGCCTCTTCGTGAGAGAACTAGGTCTCCTCCTCCTCCTCCTGTCAGACGTCGTTATTGTCTTATACTTGGATTTTATCCTGAAGATCTCAGATTTATTCGGCTTATTCCACACTCGAATCCGAACTGGGTGTTCGAAATTCGCAGATACACTTTTCGTGCCAATGTGCCAATTTATTTGAGAACACAACGCAATCCTCCTGCGCCCATGCCAACCGAAGAGCAACTGGTTTTAACAACATCCACTGGTGACATCATGGCAATATTCGAACGTAATAATACAATTCTTCGTGGAATATTCAACAGAATTTTCTCTAGAACACGGGCGAAGATAAACATCGACACCGGCGCGATTTCTGAATTGACCCGAGATGAAATTAAGGCTACTCCCCTAGGCAGGAGGCACCCAATCTCGAAGAATTTTAGAGTAGTAAATGCAAACGAGATGTGAATTAAGATCCTCTGCAGCATAATTCAATTTGAAAAAATGTAAAAGTATATTCTATCCAATAAAAATTTGTCAAGGCGCTTCACTACAATTCTATCAAGTCTTATGTATACAAGATTTGCGTCAAATCCTATGTTGCGGAATCTAGGATATTTTTATAAAATTCTATCCGCCGAGAAATCACCTTCTTTCTATTACCAGATTCTCAGTATGCCTCTAAAATATTATCCGCGCAGATCTTGTATCAAATCCCTTCTTAAAGAATTTAAGAAACTCGAATCAAATTCTGTTCATCGAGGAATCTTATAGTTTTCTTCGAAGGGCTTCTCAGTAAACTTCTATCAAATCTCATCCACAAATAACTTGTATCATTCTATCTTCCACAATTTCGAATATTCCTGATTAAACATAATTCGTCTTGGCTAAGTGCTCTTCCAAGGCATAGCCAAGATATAGCCAAGAAGTGTTTGTACGTCTTGCTCCTGGCCGCCAGCGAGACTTGATTTTTCGTGTGCAAGTCGAAATTTGTCGCCTTCAAGCAGAATTCAAGGACGCCGTCAACAAAAGGCTCTTAAGACCTCCGAGGGTCAACAATAATCCTCTTTGAATTTCACAGAATGTTTATATTATTTATCTTCATGGTATTTATTTTTTTATCTGTTAATAATCTTGTTTGGCTGCGATACATAATTATGTTCTATGGATGGCAGATCCGAAAGTGTCTTCTATTTCCCTATCACAAACAGTTCACTAGATACTTGTAGAAAATCACAGTTTTAATCTTTGTACGCAAAATTGTATATGCCTGTAGTTCTTGAGACTGCCCGGTTCCAAATTTTTAATAAGCAAATAATTTATTATAAAATTACAAGTTTTATCGGTTTTGATATTGTAATCATCGGCAGATATCAACTGTTTGGTCTCAGCCGAATTCTAGCCTAGATACCTGATTCCTGGAAATGGTAGGCCCTACCGGTGGGGTGCATAATCAGGCGAATATTGAAGCCATAAATTGGTAATATAGTTTTCTTCAGGAAAAATCTGTTTATTCGTCAAGACTTAATCTTTCATCTTAAAATAGGTGCACTTTGATTAGTCTTAAGACATAAAATAAATCTTCTTGTCTTAAGATAAGTCCATCTCGACTAGTCTCCAAAAACCGTCGTAAACCTTAGTCATAAAGTGAAGACATACATCTCCGAATTTCAAGTCTCGCTCCTGGCCGCCAACAAGACATACTCGTCTTGGAGACAAACTTAAGACGAGCCAAGACAAACCTCCAGACGAAATATTTTTACTCGCGTTTTTATAATTTTCTATCCATCGAGAAAACTTACACTCCTTTATCAAGAGATTTGTATTGAAATCCTATCAAATCTTGGAAGATTGTATCCAACTCTACATAATATACGTCTCCTGGCGGGCTGGCCGAACGCAAGGGTTACGCTACAGCTTAACTATTAAGTAACGCTAAGGTAATCTTAAAGTAATCTAGAATTCTAATGGATGACAGAAACAAAATAAATATCTGAATTGTTGCAATTATGAATGTACGTTAAAATTTACGTTAGAAGGTAATGCCGTAATTATAATAAGTTTTTTTTAGCGTAAGAAATTTAACAAAACTTAGTGGCTGTCACTGAAGTCTGCTAAAGGCGACATTAAGCGCATATGATTAGGTCTGAGTAGATGCGCTTAAAGTCGCCTCTAGAAGATCTTCAAAGAATTTTTAATGCTAAAAAATAAGGCTGTGTCTAGTCATCCCGAAAGTTAGGGGGGTTGGACCAATATTATTTATGCGGCCAGTCACAGGGCAGCCTTCCCGCCCCACCCGAAAATTCGGAACGACTAGCCAAGCTCACGAAAAATATTGCACTGCCCGAATTCCGGGACGACGAGACATCGCGAAAAAGTAAACGTATTGCAATTACGGCATCACCTTCTAACGTAAATTTTAACGTACAATTATAATTGCTACAATTTAGATATTTATTTTGTTTCCTTTATCCATTATAATTCAAGGTTACTTTAAGATTACTTTAGGGTTACTTTATGGTCACGCTGTAGCGTAACGCTAGCGTTCAGCCGGTCCTCCAGGGTCGAAAAATCTTATACTATTCTATTAAAAGTATCTTATTGATATTGTATCTAATCTTATCCACTCCAGTCTTGTGTCAAATCCTGTGTATCAGAATTTCGGAAATTTCCGTCAAATTGCGTCTGTCGGGAAATCTCATAATCATACATAGTTGAGTTGCATAGAAATCTTTTATGTTCTGGAAAATACAACTTGGTACTAGTCTGGTGCAGATAAGGTTTGATGAAGTTTGAAGGGGAAAATGTTTGTAAAAGAGTATAAGGTTCCATACTTTTTTTTTCGACGTAGAAAAACGGATTCTGAAACAGTTGAATTAAACGAAAAAAATGAATTTTTAACAGAATAGTTGAATCCTCAACCGAATAAATGAATCAATAATCGAGAACGATGAATTTTTAAATCATTAGTTGAATTTTAAACTGAAAATATATTTTGTTAATCAAAAATGGAATCACCAAATTTGTGAAAGATGATTTTTCACCCTTCTGTAGAATAAGAATGAAGAATAGACAGAAAAGAAGAATAAGAAAACAAATGAAAAAAAGTAATTTATTAATACAAAAAATTATGCATAAATAAGTAAACAAAAGACATACCAAACTCTTTTAATTCTAAATTATTAATGAATATCTTATTTTAAAACTTGTTAATATAACATGGAATAACCTATTTCGTAGAATTTCTGCTAGTTCTTTGGGGAAAGCGAAACTTTCTTCTCGGAAAGAGCGTGAAGGAAGGGTTGCCAACTTGTAGAATTCATCTACTCCAGTTGATTAACACTATCCAAAAACACATTCACGAAAAACAAACATAACGTACATCATTGCCTTTGATAACCTACGTTACCGACAGTTTCGATCAGCTAGAGCACATGAATTTTATAAGTTGGCAACCCTTTTTTCATGCTCTTTCCGCAGGCGAAAGGTTTGCTTCACCCAACATTTCTACCTTTTGTGTTTTATAATCGAAGGAAGAACTAAAATATCCTTAGTTATAGATTTAATTAAATTATTCGACAATACATTAATAAGTTTTTCATCTGATTAAAGGAGATGAGAATTTTTTATACTCTCATCATATCCTTGGAAGCTATCCTCAATACCCTATGTGGTTTCAGATTACATTTTTGTTTTTTAAGATGAAGTGCCAACGTATCGAAATTTTATTACATATCGCGATATAGGCCCTCTTCTCTGGACCATAGGCAAAGGGCCTGAGGGCCTTTTGAATAGTTCAGTTCTGTCGTGACAAGCCGTCGAGTAGCACGCAAGGGTAACGACTCTTAAGGTTTAGAGTAAAGTTCCAGTTTTCAGTTCCATTCGAAAGTATCCAGCATTGTATTACAGTTTCCTCTTGTTCATCCAAATATACAGTTTATTTATTTATCTTCACATATAGTGTTTGTTTCATTTGACCTTTTGATCGTACGCGGTTACTGTTTGCCATTAGTTCCAACAATTGGAAAGAACACTACTGAGAACAAGAGTGTAAATTAGAACAAATACATTGGGGTAAACGTTTTTTTCGGTAAAATCCTAATTACTTTGCACAATCTTAAAAAACTTAGTGTCCTCTTTGCGCCATGTACTGCTTTACATTGTTTCGCGATGAAAATTTCTGAATCATGTTTGTCAGAGTCCTGGTTGAGATATTATCTGCATCAATCAGACTCTATATGTTTCCCCTCTGAAATACTTGTTTCATATTGAAAAAAAAAATTTAATTAAATTCAATACACTTATAAAGGCTCTTCGCTTCATATGGTCACTTTCAAGCATATTGTCGAACTGGAAAAATTCTTGTAAGTGATTAAAGCGTAACTCTAAATCATATTCATCTGCAAAGAGTTGAGCATGGACGTCATGAGACTGATGAGTTGTAGCAGATTCACTGGCAATGCATAAACGAAAAATTGGTTTTCTCAGATCTTTTAAGTCAAGACTTGGAATGTTGAGTCCCTTCAATACTCTTTTAAATAGCAAAAACGGATTATCCACTGGATGAAAAACCTGATTTTTTAGCTTAATTTCGCTTTCCTTATGTGGTTTAGTATGAGGCTTTGCGGAGGCCTGAAGAGATTTCTGTCGTTTATTAGTAGTGCTTGTAGAGATTTTTTTAAAAAGTAACTAAACAAACTTCAAACTTCTTACTCGGATTCAATGTAGCCATAAGAATCAATTCTATTCTAGTTGAGAATATACATTGTATATAAATACCTAGAATGATTTTTAAATCAAAAATTACACTCAGTTAGAACACACGTGCCTCTTTCCTGTAAAAAGTGCCTTTGCCTTTCGACTTTCATGTAATATGAACTTTCGACGAAGGATTTTCGTGTTTAGATGTGTTACCATCTGCAGACGCACTCATTAATGATTTATTAGTCTGGATGCCAACAGGTCGGGTACGCGAACTAATATTCTATCCTGTTGGTTAAAATTTGTCTTTAGTTTCCGAACATGAAAAATCCTTCGCTTCTTCGGCGGATGTACATAATTCAGTGGCTCCAATTGTTTACTTTTCCAGTGTATGTACGTGTTTGCATGGCGGTGGAAGAGAGGGTGTCACTAACGAGCCAAGTGTGTGATCAAATTTCATCCTGAATGTCGGAACAATGTACACTTCTAACTTGTGTTCGTCATTTTCACAATCAGAAAAATCTTTATCTCGAATGAAAGAAAGCTATTAGTACAAGTGGATTTTTTTAACATTGTCTGTTCATTTTGGACATAAAATAACTGTAACATAAAATCGTGTATCAAATAGACACTACAATATTGCGACAAATGGTATGATACCTTAGAGCTGTCAAAATAATAATCAATTTAATTTGATTTTAGTTTTTAAGAACTAAATTTTAGAGGCTGCATTATTTCTCTTACGGACAGAAAGAAATGAAACAAAAAACAGTTATTATCTGTATCAGGGAACACGTTTTTTTAGGATTGCGATGCAAATGAAAGTGTGTAAAAATCTTACTAGTTTTTTGTGTTTTTATCGTATTTAGTTTTCTTTTTATATTATTTTATAAAATAAGTGTTATAATCAATAAACCATTTATGAAAAGTCCTTCTAATACTAATACGACTTTTACACTCCACGAGCTCAAAATTTCATCTAAGGATTATGTATTGTGAAATGTCGTCATCTTCGTTTCCTTAAGGTTAGGTTAGATCATTAGATTAATTGGCCACATCTACTGCGCATAAGCAGCGTCCATGATAAATGCCGAAAATTTAAAAACTTTTTTTTCGCAAGAAGAAATGTCATTACCATTCGGCATAGGGTTCCCTACTAAAAAAAAGTCAGGAATCGTCACGAATGGTCAGAAGTTCTGACGATTCCTGAACATCCTGACTATTCCTGACGAGTCTGACGATTTCTGAAGATATGCTAATTCACATCCCATCAGGCAGCTTATCGGCTAGGACCGCAGGTAGGCAACCCAAAAGGATTAAAAATAGAAAAAAGATTTTTTTCAATGTTGCATATACAGATTTAAAAGTTATAAATTCAGAATCTACGGGTTTCGAAGATTTCAGATAACTAAGAATTTTTCTAAAAAATTTAAAATTAGATCAAATATAATGTATCTTGTAAAGAGAAAAAGATACGTCAAAACGGACAAAATTGTCAGATTCACCTTCAGAGTCATTCAATATATAAATATTATTAATTAATTATAAGTAATAAGAGAATATGCATAAATAAATATAAATAAATAATATAAATAACCTGGGAAATAAAAAAGGGATTAGGTTTTATGTCATTCCATTCTTGGACCCCTAATAAATGGATTATCCTCCGAACCCAAGCTCTGACGATTCCTGAACATTTCTCACGAATTCTCACTTTTCCTGACGATTTCTGTCGAGAAACGTAACAAAAGTGGTCAGAAATGGTCAGAAGTCCTGACTTTTTTTTCTGACGATTCCTGACTTTTTTTTAGTAGGGTTGAGAGAAAATATTATCAACAAAACAGAACAGTTTCAACTGTATGTAATTAATGTTATTGACTCTTTGAGTATCAGCACCTGTTGTTCAGTTGGTCATCATTGAAGAAAAATAAACTGACAGAACGTTAATCAAATTTCGTTTTCAAAGAGTTATTGTGAATATGCTTCAAAAATTAAAAGAGACATTTCATGTTATGCGCTCTCACTGAAAAATAAAAATTGATACCTTATCAAACTATATACATTTCATCCCTTTAATAATTAAAAGTATTGTGTTCTTTGTAGATAATGAAATTTAGCTTATCTTCTAATTAATCAATTTAACTAGAGTGATCGATTTATCATAAACGGAAAGGGGAAATATTGCTTCATTATAAAATCCGATAGCAGACGACCTCAAACATTGGCTGTCGTGTGAACGCGTGCGCATTTGAAGTCAAATACACGCTTGTGAATTTGGAGGTTAAACATATTACGTGTTCTTTAGAGTTCTTACTTCTTTGATATCAATTATGCACGACTGCTTTATTTCATAAAGCAATAGTTTTGAACATTTCATAGCTTTCATTAAATACATTTAAAAAAATAGATACTTAGATAATTTGATAATAAGTAAATGTATTAACTACACAAGGCTAAAATAGCACAACACGCGGAACCCGACTAGAACGTCTAAGTAAAAAAAAAAACGTTTTTTCATGAGATTTATTAATCATTATTTGTCGTTTTGAATGTCCTAAAAAGTTTTCAAAGTATACAATTTTTGTTCACACTTAGAAAACCTTTTGATTATGGGAGTCGAAACAGCACTACTATGGGAATTAACCCTATTAGACTGCCTAAATTAGACGGACTTGATTCGGTCCCAATTGGACTCAAGTCAGCCCGAACATTTTTCCCAACGGGTCCATCAGTAAATTAAATCACATGAAATATCTATAATTTCAATTATATTTTTTTAAGCTTGATGCAAACAAAATTTGTTCGAAAGAATCCAGAAATTTCAAAAAATGTAAAAAAAAATGAAATTCGAGAAAACTTCAAAACCTGGTATTGTTTGCGATTTATAATACCATTTTTTCGAACCAAATAATGTAGATGGTCCTAATTTGGTCGTAACGAAACTGACTTATCTTAAAGATAAGAAGAATGAAGAATTAAAAATATTTACATTAAATGGCTTATTATCAGTTATAACTCTCTCTCTCTCTCTCTCTCTCTTTGTTGATTACAATTGATAACAGTTTGTAGGGTATCGACTGAATTGAAAAATGTTGGAAAAATTGTCTATTAATTTTGCTCTGTTGAAGCAGAATAGAAAAGAAATTTCTGTTGAGTTTAACTGTTCAAGTATAATACAATATTTTTACTTGTACATACAAAAAATTTTAATCATAAATTTTTCTCTGTAATGATATATGTATGAAAAGACTTGTAAGCACGTTTAGTCTTTCTATAAAGTGAAAGTAGCAAAAAATAAAACGACAAAACTCGATTTTGATACAAAAACAATACCTTTTTATTGAGATGAGAATGTAAAAATAAACAAATTTCAAAAGAAATAAAGCCAATGTCGCCAAGTTAAAAACTTTATAAAATTCCCATGTAAACATAAGATTTTCTTCAAGAGTGAAAGATTATATAAATTTTAATATCAGTTTTGAAGAATTCTAGTAATGAAGTTTTTTCATCATGAAATTGACTCTGATGAAATGTAAATTTTTCAGAAGGATAAGTTTAGAACTGATAATCTACGAGATAAAGAGTAAAGTATGTGTTATTTAATTCAACGAAGCACTAGAATATTCTTGAGATACAGCTTAAATTAAATTCTCTAATAATAAAATAATAATTTTTTTGTCTAACTAGAGAAAATGATGATTTTTCATACCCTCGGCATATCCCTGGCAGCTGTCTTCAATTTTATTGGTAAATAAAATTATGTAATATATCTATAATTTCATGTACATTTCTTTATATCTGTATAGTTCTGAGTACCCCTTCAATAGTACTGAAGTTCTTGATAGATAGTAATAGTAATAGTAATAGTCATAATAGTAATAATAACAATATAATATAATATAATATAATATAATATAATATAATATAATATAA
>CAKNXH010000109.1:36160-46608 GCA_932178445.1 Andricus quercusramuli
CAAGAGAATCTCACTAGATAAATTACACATTTGACCTGTTGTGTGTTGAAATTTTGTGAATAATAGTCAAACTCCTTTAACTCACCTTAACAATATTTTGACGAAACATGCAAATCGTTATACAACGTATTCACGTTCCCTTACTTCCTTTTTCATGGAAGTTCATTTTCACTTAAATTTTTTTTTTCGATAACTTGCCAAAATTGTTTAAAAATTACAGAAAATTGTTTTCACTGTGTGCAACGAGCAAAATTGATGGCCATAACTGGGTACAACAGAAAGTGCGTCACGCATGCACAGTAAACTTGTCAATAGGTAAAATGGTCTATTATGATTATGAAAATGAGTGACTTTGCTGTGTGAATTCTATTCCTGTAAAATATATGAAATAAGTTGCGGAGAGAAATATGGATTTAAAAATTGATCTAAATAATCTATTTGCATAATTTAGTATTCAAAAAAGTCTATTTATAAGCATTTCTCAAATTTGAAAAAAAAATTCAAAATACCTAAAATCTATTTAAGAAACTAGATGCTTATAACTGTCCTAAAATTCCAAGGAATTCGTCATTTGTGATTTTTCTGCGTAACAAGGAGTAAATAAGATTCGAATTTTTCAACTTTAAGGTCTGTATCTTTTTTTTTTGTAGCTGGAGAACCAATTTTAAAACTATTTTAGGTCGCAATGGATAAATCGTAAACTATAAAGACATTGTATCCAGAACCTCCATAATCTTCTTTGAAAACTAACCTTTTAATGTTGCTAATATTAATTTCAAATTTAAAATGAAAGAAATCGCTCTTCAAATTACAAAAGAAATTTAACCTTTCAAGTTCATAAATATTTCGTTGGACCCACGTGTATCATGAGTGAATTAATTTAATGACGGGCACTTGACGTTTGAGCTTCTCAAATGTTGGAATCGGGATTGCTCGGATCTTAAAATCGAAGTCGCTCGGATTTCTGAGGTGATTGTCTGTCGATCAAAGAACGATCGAAAAATTGAAGTTGTCGAAACGAGACAAACGAAAATGTTGCTTGTTTCTCAGATCGTGTCGTTCGAATGCATCACTACTCTTGATCGTTTTGCGTCTCATTCCCTTTGTAAAATCTGTGAAAGATTTTCGCTATGATCTTAATACCAAGCCTAAGCTTACGCTTGATGCTTGCATTCGGCTAATCTATAACAGCCCTAAAAGTGAACATATTACCGACTATAGAGAAAAAGCAGGACTTCTTAACGTCGCCAAGAGAAGATAATTCAAGAGGCGGTCTCACACATGAACTGCATAAGAGGGTCTCTCTTTGCCGTTTAATACAAATTAGAATTTTCTAGGCATAGAAATAATATTTTCTATCATGGAAGTGCAAATAAGAAACTATCGCTCATCAAGATGCGTGCTAGAAAAAAAACAGTTGATGAGGATTTTCAGCCACCTATATCAAAATTAACCATATCCAGTTCAGAACCTCCACGAAAGACCCCGAGTAGCACTTAAGGCTCTTTTATCTGAAGATTTCACTTCTAGCCTAGTCTGGAGTTGCCTTTAACATCTTATTAAGGTTTCCGGTACAAACTGGGTCAGCCTGCTCTGGCCCGGAACCCTAAATCAGTATCTCGTACACATCAGCAAAAGGAGCCCTTCTTAAATGGCTCTCAGAGGAGCTTGCGAGACGGTGGAAGGGAACCAACAAAATTGTAGGCAGATTATTGTCATTGTAGGGATACCTACTGGACACTTCTGACTGAGAAAACACTTGCCCAACATGAGAGTTAGAGAGATGGTTGAATACTAGGGTATATTACGATAGGTTTCATCGAAGTGCCATTGGCAGTAATTGCCCTACCCTACTGTATAATAAGAATAATAATGACAATGGTATGATAGTAATGATGGTAGCTCTAAGAAAGCATCCAGAGACGACTGTTGTCAACTCCAATCCTCGTGGCCGCTGTGTAAGAATAACAGCGGCAAAATACGAACTCCAAACTACAACATGCTTATAATTTTGTACCTTCAACGTCATCGTAAAAGATTTCAGACAAACATTCAAACAAAACAAAAATAACAAGGATGTGGCGACACCACTGCCTAAGAGCTCTGGCTTTTAAAGTCAGCCAAGTTGCATTGGGCTAACTCTTTAATGCAACGGATTATGAGGTTACGATATTAGTGTCGCGCAACGCCATCCACAATAGGCCTCTCTCGTAAGGAGGCCATGGTTTAATTGGGAGTAGCAATAGGACCGAACCGAGACGACAACCAGGCAATGGCCTCGATTAAACGCGAGAAGATCGTTGACAGGTGGAAGAGGCTTGCTAAACTTGGAGTATCCTCATCGAAGAACGTTTCTGGCTACAGCCTGCTCAATTCTAAATAGGTACTTTTTGAGTATTTGATTATCCGCAATTTTTTGTAATTTAGGATTTTGAGATCTTGCAATCGATTGATATTACATTATGGAATTTTTTCACAATTGTTGGTCACGTTTTGTTAAGAATAACTATGAAGATATTTTAAGCATCACATGCAAAAAATTTTCCACGGAAATAAAATGATTCGAATGAAAATTGAAGAAGTTAGGGTATGAGCTCTAGTGGTTGGCACTGCGCCAGTTATTGGCACCTTCTCTCATTTTTGTTAAATTTTAAGAAAATGCAAACATTTATCGTATTTTGCTTGTATTATTTTAATTCTACCATTATTTCTGCGTCTAAAGACATACATAATTTATACAAAATAAAGTCAAATTTAGTTATGAAATAATGAATTCACTTCAGTTCTTAGGGTGCCAAGAATTTATCCGGTTTTCTAAAGATGTTGGCTTGTCAAAAAAAAAAAAAAAAAAAAAAAATCATAAAATACTAAATTTAGAATTATTAATAGAAAATTTATTTCATATTCTCAGATGCACAATTTGTTTTTATCAATGTTTTAACGCAATCACATAAATTTTAAGACGCTATTAAGCGTAATGCGAATCACTGGTGACGAGGGGTGCCAATAACTGGGGTTAGCAGTGCCAAACACTAAAATTTCGGGACTACATGCTTATTTCTAATAATTTTTCAAGTTTTTTTCAACTTTGAATAATAATTCAACATTCCAGTGTATTCTGCATAAAATTTTGAGTGCCGGTATAATTATCACTATTTCAGAATTCAATATTTTATGTTTTTATTTATTTCCTAAAGTCTAAATTTCCTCTTAAGGTGCCAATAACTGGTGCTCTGACCCTATGCAGATTTTTCGTTTTTGCGTGATTTCTCCCATGTAAATCCCATTGGGCAGTTTAAGACCCATGTTTGGTGGGTGAATGTTAACTGATTTAGCTGAAATTTGGGCTACCTCTTCCCTGGCATACAAACAAATTCCACTAGTAGGCGTAAACGAATTGAAAGAAAAATAAATAAGGGCCACCCTACTGTTTAGTGGCGTTCCTGTTTAAAATATGGGCTTAAGCAGATTTTTTTCTGCTCTTCACAAATTATTTGTTTTAAAATCAAAATTTAAAAGGATTATAATAGTCTTGTTGTAAAAAAATATTACTTACACAATTCCTGTGAAAAATTATTTGATTACAGCGCTGAATAATGATAGAAATTCTCGAAAAATAAGAATTTTTATTAGTTCATTAAAATTTTTGAATTGGTCGCTATGATGATCTGTAATTATCTTAGAAGGGCATCTGTGACGCTGGTAATCTAAGATATATAACGATTATATAATATGTAGATTGTATAATCCCAGGAATCACTAGAATCTTCTTTTGATACCACTTCATTCAAATTCTTTAACAATACATTAAAAAGTTTTTCATTTAATTAAAAAAAATGAAGTATTTCTACACACTCTTCATATCCCTGGCAGCCATCCTCAATTCTATTGGTAAATAAGATCATATAATGTATCTGTAATTTCAATTACATTTTCTTGAGCTATATGCAAATCACAATTTGTTTAATTTAATACGCATTCAGTCCAAATTGCTATTTTCATAAAATTTTATTTCAGTTTTCGTTATTACTAATTTTTTTCAGAAATTGAGGGTTCTCAGTATTACTTGAATAGTTTTATAGTTCTTGGTTAATTTGAGCAGTAGTACTTTTAGAAAATAGGGGGTTAACTTCACACTACCCCCCACTTCTGTAAAAATGAACTTTTTCAGATTTCTAAGCAAATTTTACATAGTTTCATAGTTCATGATGCTTTTGGGGAATATTTCTGGCCAATTACGAGGAACAAAATTCGAAAAAATAGCCCCAAGCCCGCTTTTGAAAAATTCTGCGTTTTTTGTACGATCCCTAACTTCCATTGTTTATCTCATGCAACACTTTCAGGTGTGGTATTGTTTGGGATTTCTCAGATAATTTTTTTTAACCACCCTAATATAGGCGTTTATGACTTAAACGTAACATCCTGGCTTAGTTCTTATGTCATAACGTAACTTAAAGATAGAAAAAATAGATAATTAAAAACGTTTAAATTGAATTTCTTATTATTAATTATGATTCTCTCTGCTGATTTAAATTGATCGCAATTTGTGGGGTTCCAATTGAAGCAAATCATTTAAAGAGAAAACCAGTGTGTCTACCCTACCTGGAAAACCTGAAAAAACCTGAAAAATCTAGGATATTGTCAGGGAATTTTAATACACCTTCGACACTGCAACTTTCACAAATATGCTGATGATTTCAAGCTTTACCTCTCCGGGCCTATTTCCACTCTTATGAGCCTACTTCAAAATGTACAAGAAGATATTGATATGGTGGTGCAGTGGGCCTTGACAAACGGTCTCACTCTTAATCCTGCTAAAACTAAGGCTATAATCATAGGACCTTCTTCCTCTCCTTCACTTGCAACAATTGCAACTTTGCCTCCTCTCTTGATCAATGGGCGTATCATTCCCTTCGTGGATTCTGTGACAGATTTAGGCTATATTCTTAATCGCTCTCTTACATGGAATGAACACATTGCGGATATCTCAAGGAAAACCTTTAGAGTCCTCCAACAGCTTAACAGGAATAAAGAATCACTTCCTACTCCAACGCGTATCCTCCTAGTTAAAAGCCTGATTCTTCCTTTCTTTACCATGGCTGTGTGGTATATGACGATATTACTGATGAGCTGAATGCCAAGCTTGAGCGTACGCTCAATGCTTGCATTAGGTTCATCTATAACATCCCCAAAAGTGAACATATTACTCAGTATAGAGAAAGAGCAGGACTCCTTAACGTCGCAAAAAGAAGACAATTTTTTATGGGTAATTTACTTTATAGCCTATTCAGTAATGAAGCTCCGCACTATCTTCTCAACCTCTTCCATTTCATTGACAAAGATCAACCAACACATTCCAAACTCCGTGAAAGGAAAACAGTATTAAAAATTCAGCCACACCGCACGTGTAAAATGCAAAGGTCCTTTATTATTCTTGGTGCTCGCCTTTGGAACAAACTACCTATAACCATTAGAAATGCACCTTCACAATTTCATTTTAGAAAACTCCTTTTTAGTTACTTATTTAACATATCAAATCCTACCCTTGAAATCACACATTGGTAACACTTAAAGTCATAATTAATATATTTATATATATTAGTGCGTGTATGAGTGCGTATTTACTTTTAAGTATGCATATCTGCGTATGTATATTTACAGTATTCTTCTGTTGATAGCCTAGATCCAATTTTTTTTGTATTCTAGTTTAGTTTTTTACCTTTGTTAATATCTATCATTGATTTCAATCGTCAAATCGATCGCCGTCACATTTTAATTGTAATATGTATTACCTGTTCCTTATAGGGCTATTTAGCCCTAGGCACTTTACATGAATAAATACAAATACAAATACACCTGGAAAAAACTGAAAATGTCACGGATTTTTTTAAGTCAGGGAATTTTCTCGGAAGCGGGATTAATTTTTTATTTGAATTACATTATAAATGTGAATAGCGATCATTCTTTATTTGTCAAACTAGCTTTTTATTGCTGTATTTAACTATGATGTTGGAAATTCATTTCTTTTTGGTTTGAAATTAATTTTTTCAACTAAGAATTAAACTATTCTATTTTTGGTTGAAAATTGATCCCTTCCAGTTGAAAATTCCTGTAATTTGTTGAAAATTCGTTCTTTTGGTAGAAAATCAATCTTCTTGACGGAAAATTCATTTTTTTGCCTTAACATTTGATAAACATCCTTGAATGTAAATAAAAGGGAGAGTTGAGAAACTCTAAGTTTTAGAGAGCCACTGCTGGGAATTTTCATTCAAGCATTGGCACACTAAGCTCGAGTTTCCCAGCTCTGGCCTTCACAAGCTTGCCTACGTGATCTTGAAGTTTGAAGCACGCCGGGGCGAGCGAACCGCGTGGCTGGCTACACCGGTAGGCCCATGACTCACGTTCGGTATACGTGACAAGCGACGCGACACGCGCTTAGAAATTTTCCACGGGTTAGGCGTCCCGTCAGAGTCTCAACCTGTGCAGTGGTTCTCCTCTCAATAATAGTTTTTAATTCAAAAAATTTTTATACGATCAAAATATAATACAGATATGTGTGTGTAAATGTATGCACATACAGATATCTGTTTTTCGAATTCTGTTTTTATTAATTAATATTCGTCCACTGCACAAGTTGAAATTCCAAACTTTATTTTGAATACACATAATTTGAAGATTAAATTGTTAGGATATATAAATTATTAAATAAATTGAATGATTGAGTATATATATATATATATATATATATATATATATATTCAAAAAGAAGAGTTGAACAACCACCGCAGGGTCCCACTAAGAGCAAATCTCATCTAAAAAATGTCAATAGCCCCCAGAAGAACCGCGGTAAAACACACCTATAGCCACATCTCACAACCGTGAGATGGGTGGTCACAGGGCGCGACGAAATCACAACGACAGGCTGGCAAAACCCTCGTGTGTCTTGAGGACTCGAAGCGACCCAAGGATGACAGATTTCTGCATCCATCTCGCAAGTGCCTTGGCATATTTTTGGCACGCGGGTATGGTATCACAAGGACAATTACTCGCACCGAATATTTTGGGTACAGTCGTTGCAGCTCTCTTTTAAGGTCTTGATACCTCTCCTCTTTTTCTTTCTCCTTTGCAGTGATGTTGTATCGAGAATCACGAGGACAATTACTTGCACCGAGTATTCTGGGTACAGTCGTTGCAGCTCTCTTTTAAGGTCTTGATACCTCTCCTCTTTTTCTTCCTCCTTTGCAGTGATGTTGTATGCGGACGGAGCCGAGAATTCGATCACGAATATAGTTCGTTTCTCCAAGTCTTGGAGAACAATGTCAGTCCTCGAGTGCGCAACGGAGTCTGCTGCCCGAAAATCGTAGTTCCAGAAAATTTGGCACTCCTCGTTTCGGACAATTGACTCTATATCCCATGAAGTGTTCGACAGGGCAGGGTCGCGACCAACACCGTAAGAGTGACAAAGATGGTAATAAAGTACTTTAAGGGCCGCATTATGTCTATAGATATACGTCATTTCTTCGTGGGTCGGACACCCCGATAGTATGTGTTCTAGGTAATCAGCGTATGCATGACACGATCTGCACCTATCACTGGGAACTTTTTGGCATAAAATGCGGTCACGGTATGCTAAGGTGGAAATTACATCGTCCTGGCATGCAAAAATAAAGCCCTCTGTACCTGAGTTGACTCCTGATGATTTGAGGAAAGAAAAAGATCGCTCCTTCGACAAGGACTGTTTTTCTACATTTCTGTGAAAGATTCCGTGCATATGCTTGTCGAGTAGCACTTGATCAAATTTTCCACCCTCTGCGTTCTTTACTTCGGCTTTTAGATGTGAAGCCTCTAGATGGAGTAATGCACTTTCCTCACTTCTGATGTTAAAATTCAGGCCAAGAGTC
Organism: Andricus quercusramuli; assembly: GCA_932178445.1. Lineage (NCBI taxonomy): Eukaryota > Metazoa > Arthropoda > Insecta > Hymenoptera > Cynipidae > Andricus > Andricus quercusramuli. The sequence continues at coordinate 44,062 of CAKNXH010000109.1, forward strand.
TCAGCCGCTTGCTCCGCGGCTTTGTCAAGGAACGCTCCTTCGCCCATCAACTCGTGGTTCCTGACCATCCTTAGGAGAGGATCTCTGCCATTCGCAATGATTTAAGCTGAACTTGAAACAATTCCGTTATGAAGACACTGGAGATTCAACAGTCCACGTCCGCCTTGACGGCGTGAAATGTATAATCGCAGAACTGACGAATTGATATGCAAGCTTTTATGAGTATGCATGATCTTACGTGTGGTGACATCAATGGACTTAAGCTCGTTCTTCGTCCATTGAACCACCCCAAACAAGTAGAGTAGAACCGGGACGGCAAGCATATTAGTCGCAGATACCTTGTTCAACGCCGACAGATTGGAAGACCAAATCTGTCGAAGAAGATGCTTGTATCTTCTCCGGAGAGACTTCTTAACTGATGTTCCGTCCTGAATGCAGCTTTGAGGCACGCCCAGCTATGTATAGATTTCTCCAGTATTAAAATGTCTAATAACATTTATATCCACAAGCTCAGGGTCCTTGAGAACGCCAGTAATCTTTCCTTTCATTAGATGAATTTTGGCACACTTGTCCAAACCAAAGTCCATCCCAATCTCTCCTGTGTAGTTCTTGTTGATATTTATACCAGTTCGAAGTTTGCTAATGATATCACCTTGAAAGACGCCCCTCTGGATGGTGACGTTGTTCGTTGTCAGACGATAATTCCTAGATGAGATGGAAAATCTGGTTCTCCAGAGAGGCATCAATCTGCCTATGCATCTCACTATGTGTCGATGTACCTTCAAGCTTTCCAACAGACAGATGATAGGTCTATGAGAGGTTGAATCAAAAGCTTTCCGGTAGTCAATCCAGGCCATTGACAGGACGCGCTGATGAACTGTAGCGTCTCAACAGACACACCTGTCAATCAGCAGGTTCTCTCGACAGCCTGCTACACTCTTTTTCCAGCCTCGTTGTTCGTACATCTCTCGCCATACAGGCTCAATTCGTCGAACGATCCTCTTGTTTAGGACAGCTGTAAAGATCTTATACAGTGTGTTTAAACAAGTTATTGGCCTGTAATTCTCTGGTATGGACAAGTTGCCTTTTTTCGGTAGGAGTATAGTGCGTCCTAACACGAGCCACTGCGGAATGGGCGTCTCCAACTTTAAATATGAGGTGAATATGCGGGCCAAATCTTGGTGTATAGAAGTAAACTTCTTCCACCAAAAGTTCTTGATACAATCTGGTCCAGCACCGGAAAAGTTCTTCGTGCCTCTAAGTGCTTTCTTCACCTCTTCGACAGTGACTGATGGGCACTTCTCCTCAGGTTTTATGAGGCTGTCGCCAAACTCCTTGAAGCGGATGATAGTGTCAGTATCTTCTTTCAACTCTAGTGTTTTCGGGATCTTGTACGCCTCTCTCCAAAAAGTCTCTACCTCCTTGGGCTTGGGTGGATTTTTTACAAAAACTGGGGGATCACTGAAGAGGCGTGATGGGTCAGCAAGAAACTGTTGATTCTCCCTGTTCCATCTCACCCTCTTGTGCATCCTCCTCCTTGCTTCAGATAACAGCCTTATTTTGTCAACAATATGCTGCTTGATTGTCAGCAGCTTTGACTTGTTTAGTGTGTGATTCAAGGTCCTTAGTTCTTGGGCGAACTTTCAAACCCTTTCCGTGAACGGTCTACTAGATGTTATGTAGTCAATCACACATTGAACACGGGATGCATTCTGTCTTGCCTATCCAATTTTCTTGTTCAGTTGATGCAAGCGTCTTCTGGTCTTCTGATCCATCGTCAGTTTCAGCCTTCGATCTGAATCAGAGAAAGCTCTCGCAGCACCATAAACTGAGCAATTGATGGTCCCGAGGTCGTACTCTTCCGAGATATCTCCACGAAGGGAGGCATCCATTTCAGCTAGATCTTGGGGCTTAAGAGGAACTTGCATGTTGATGTTCCTCCATGTACTGAAATTGCGATCATCTTCCAGAAGGTGCCTGCTTTCTGCTGTTGATCTTAATGTTGTTTCATCTTCGTCTGCAGCTTACTCAAGCAGCGGTTGAGAAAGCGCTCCGCGTACATATCCATTTTTCCGGAGGTAGTCGGCTTGATTTCGCAAAGACTGATGCGAAACGTATTGAAGCTCTGGGTGTTTCTGGCACCACAGAGTATGCATACGCGCCATAAAGCCTCCGCGAACAGGGATAATACTGGCATCGTAGCAGTCCAGCACGCCATTCTTAAGTTGATCCGTCCACTGAATGGGGGCGCTTCGCCGGTTCGTCGTCGTGTTTCCATCTAAATTATTTTCAGCACCCCGAACTTTAGGATGATCGGCATTGTTTGCCGATCCATTGTCGGGTCCTCTGCGCGTTCGATCGTTTTGAACCGCATCTACAACATTTTGGTGGTTTGTTGGTTTCATTGTTGTTCTCACGAGCAGCTAGGGAAAGGGTTTGTCAATCCTTGTGGAGCCCCGCGTGCAAGGATAAGGCTGATACTCTGAGACGTCGCCCGGTATCCCAGAGTCACCGTTAAAGACACCTCACCCAGGTGCCATGCAGCTT
>CAKNXH010000109.1:51608-91436 GCA_932178445.1 Andricus quercusramuli
TTCTGCGATGACGGTTGTTTTGTCAAATAAATACTATGTCCTGTTTCGATATGATGCTCAGCTACTGCTGATTGCGTGAAATGTTTTAGCCTGACTTTACTCTCATGTTCCTTTACACGTTGGCTTACCGCCCTCGCTTTTTCTGCAATGTAGACTTTACCACAAGAACAAGGGATTTGATATACTCCTGGATCACTGAAAGGTTCCTTTTTATATTTACGGTTGTTTAGAAGTTGTCCTATTTTCGCAGGTGGCTTAAATATAGTTTGGATGTTGTGTTTATTGAGAATTCTTCCTACTTGTTCCGTGATACCTTGAATGTAGGGAAGAATGGTGGTTGGTTTTCTCTCTCTTTCTTTAGTAGGTTGTGTTGACTTGTTTTCTTGAGTGTATTTTCTTATTGCTTTATTAATTTGTTTGTTTGTATAATCGTTTTGTATTAGGATTTGTTTCACATTTCGTAATTCCTTTTGTAAGTTATCTTTATCTGTTATGGGTTGATGACCGATTGCTTTTAAAATGGGTGGTGGTGGGAGGAGGCATGCAGGTATCTGTTTGTATGCGTGGGTTTTCTGTAAACTTCATGTCCTCATGTGTTATCGGATCTTTTATAAACTAGTAAAAAAGTAGTAGAAACTAGTAAAAAAGACTTGATTGGCCAATCAAGTTCAACCAGTTCCCACCATGGGGCGCTCTGGCCAATCACAGACATCGTAGAGAATACATATATAAGAACAACATAACCTGAAACTTCAGTTTCAGGTCAGCCCTGAAGAAGTGAACTGCAATGTTCACGAAACGTCGGCAACATTCATAGTTTCGCACACGATTGAAACCCGAAAAATCTTTAAATTTAAATTTATTATAATGAATCATCGTGAAGGTATAATAATATTTTCTAAGCTTACAAAGATTTATTTCTTTAAAAGTAATTGAATTTGGGACAACACTTTTTCAGTTGTTCATGTTAAATATTAAAAATACTCATCCGCCGGAGAAACGGAAAATAGAAAATGATTCAGCATTTTGAGGAGATGGCATAGTAAGAGAGTGCAGAGAGAGAGAGAGAGAGAAAGCATATACATGATCAGCGTAGCTGTAGTAGGGATACCGAAGATAAGTCTTTAGAGCAATTGCAAATCGCCGCACAAAGGGGAGACTGGAATAGAGACAGAAGGTATAGAGTATAGACGTGTTTGAGACAGACAGAGAGATTTCTCGATCGAGACCCTGCTCCGTCGTGCGGTCATGCGTTAAGTCTTATTTTTCAATCCACTCCTGTCCCAAAAGTATAAAACACTTATGAAGACCACTAATAGTTTTCTAATTAAATACAAAAACCTTACGATATAATGATTTTTATTGATATAAAAAAGGTTGAAATGCTGAAAACGATAAAATTGCGTTTGAGGTAGAGACTTTTACATTGCCTTTTCAAAATCCACTGCAGAGAAAACTCTTGCACCCTTCACCTAGGAATGCAAGTATTGTTTCCAATACCTACTTTCTAATTACTTGCTCTGCTCCAAATTACACGCATCAACAAGAACTTATACAGAATCTGTTTTTTACGTTCACTTAAGAAAATTTGTCCATAATGACATTTTTCACGTGTAGCCTATCTCCTGCCATACAAAACATATAACCACCAATTCTGCACTCGCCGCCTCGCACGTTATTAGTCATGTCTGAATTTCTATTTGGAAATTGCACACAGTCACTTCCTTCATAAGATTATGTGCTTCCTGAAAAAGTTAATCCTTTTTTTCTTGTTACAGGGTTGAGTGTGCAGTTTGACTGCTTACCTAATGGCGAGCCTCTTCCTGGTATTCCTCGTTCCGGCACTTCTTCTTCCGACAGGTTTCTTCCTCTTGGTTTACCTAATTCTCTTGCCAGCTCTACTTCCCACGCTGAACCTTGTCTTCATGTTCGGCCCAAGGCTTCTCCTGACATACATCGTCGTTCACGAATACTTGGCTTTAAGTTTGATCAACTTAGATTTATTCGGCTAATTCCTCACTCGAATCCGAACCAGGTATTTGCAATTCGCAGATACACTTTTCATGCTGATATGCCAGTTCAGTTGAGAGGAGCACGTAATATTCCTGCGCCCATGCCAACCGAGGAGCAACTGGTTTTAACAACATCCACTGGTGACATCGTGGCAATATTGGAACGCAATAATACAATTCTTCGTGGAATATTTAATAGAATTTTCTCTCTAGCGCGGGTGAAAATAAACATAGACAGCGGTGCGATTTGTGAATTGACCCGAAATGAAATCCAGGATACTCCCTTAGGCAGAAGAAACCCAATTTCAAAGAATTTTAGAATATTACATTTAAACGACATGTAAGTTGGAATCCTCTACCCCATAAATTAATTCAAGACAATAAAAAGTTAAATATAAGATAATTTGTGATCCGAAGTCGGCTCAAAATCATACAGAAGCTGGTAATTACGATGAAGAGTCAATGTGATACCGTTCGCAATGCTTAAATCTTTCGTTAATGCAATGCCCCAATCCCTCTTTTTCGGAAACAGATGAAAAAAGTTTCTTTTGTTTCTCGTACGTCAATACCTTGAAAAGAAAATTATCATAGGAAAATGATAATGTACCTATAAAAACTTGGCAATAAGTAAAGCCATGCTACATTCTATAGGAAAAAATAACTCAAACTGTCAGTGTACAGTAATCAAGAAATATCGAATCTAAAAATCTTTTTTTTGGACGCCACCAATAGTACGGGAAATGGATGATCATTTCTAGTGTGATGACAGAATATTCGAACATCAATTATTTCGATGAGCCGCAAGTAAACTTTAAATTACGATGAGTTTATTATGCAAGCAGTGTAGGTGAAACTATAATTATTTTTCCGAAAAACGATAGCAGTTTAAATTTCCTTCATAAATTCAACCATAGTTTCCTATCCCATATCCCCTACTTCCGATTCCCTACTTCCCCCTTATTTTCTTTATTTCCCCTTTTCTCAACCCCATACTTCCATTTGCCTCATTTCCAGACAAAAATTGTTGTTGAATGAAATTCTATACATTCAAGAAATTTTTCGCTTCAAATGGACCTACTTAAAGTATTTTTGACAAATAGAAATTAAGTGAGTGAGAGAGACCTGTCTACTATTTTATCTTTGCCATTTTTCAGGATTTAATTTCCACTCCTGGATAAATCCAGAAAAATCATGCTGAAAATGTTAATGTCACGTTAAGCTAGCCTTAAAATCTCCCCTTTAAAATGAGCTCAAGATACTGTACAAATTTTTGCTGGTATACTAATTATCGTGAAAAAATGTAGAGGCATCCCCGGGACCACGAAACTAAGCGTTTTTCGTTTTGCGCTCACTTCTACATTTTTTTATCATAATTCAAAAACCAGAAAACATTTTTGCAGTCTCTTGAGCTTATTTCAAGAGAAGATTGCAAACTTCATTTTGCGTGGCTTTCCAATTCTCACCATTATTTCTTAGATTTAGATTTCGGCAGGACTTGAGATTGAATCATCAAAATTGACAAAAATAAAAAATTAGACAAGTCTTTCGTCCTCACTAAGTTAGTCTCTATTTATCAAAAATACTTCAGACAGAACTTATATAGAGCAAAATTTGCTATCTTCTGGAATTAATGACGCTGGTAATGAACGCTAAAAGTGATATTTTTTTCCTAAAAGACAGTTTATAATTACTTGAACAATTAATATGACTTGCTTTTTTCCATACGGAAGCTAGAGAACATTATAGTTCTTCCGAATCATAACGTGACTGGAAGAGAATTGTTTAAAAATTTGGAAATGCTCGAAAAATTAGGATATAAACTCTTAAATGTGGAAATACACATTTATAAGCCAAATAGTTCAAGAGATTAAAAAAAAAAGATTTTTTTTTTCATCCTCCGTACGCAAAGGTGCAATTAAATGATTATTAACTTATTAAATAATCTCTCCCCTCATTATTATTTTTTTAAACTTCTTTTTGGTTGAACTCGATTTTTCTTCATCAACCAAGGACTGAGTCAAATTCCTAATGAGATGAGAAAGTTAAAAATTAATTTAATACGATGATTCAAATATTTTGCGATGATGTTGTAGCTACAAAATTTGGAGCCTGATGTAGTGTGGATTTTGTTTTTTATCGCTGTTGTCCTTATACAGCGGCCGCAAACGTTTGACGCGACAAAAGTCGCCTCTGGATGCTTTCCTAGAGCTCCCATCTGCCACTCCATAGGTTTTGAGTCGCTTGCTTCCTGATGGCCTAGAAAGTTTTTTACAGTGCGATAGGCGTTTAATAAAACCGTCTTCTAAGCTACTTCCAGTACCCCACTGTCTGCTTAATGTTCAAGATGATCATTGCATCTTGCGTACACACTGCCTGTAGCCGAAATCACAATAGGAATTTCTGTGTCACTTGTAACGACGCGACATCACACATAACATGAACGTTTCTTTAGCACTGAAAAATTACTGTGCTACTCGAATTCGATTATCCCAAAAGCAACATACTTGGGTCAGAAGATTCGCAAGGAAAATCGTCAACGTTCTCCTGTTGACGAACATTTCGCTGCTCTATAGAAATCGAATCATTAATCTTTCAGGATTTGGCTAGTGTTACGTCGTTGTCTTCAGCCAATACCTGCGAGTTGTCTTCGAAATTGACAAGGTCTGATTCCAAGTAATAGCTTCATTGAATCTGGAATTAATTGGATACCAATATATGCCTTCATTTCAATAGAAAAATTACATTCTTAAAATGAAGGACACTTTTTTGCCAGTGTTTAACAGTAACGCGCTACTGGGTACATTACTTTTTTAGTACTTGTAACGGTAACGTGTTACTTTTCGTGTGATGTGTCAAATGCAGTTTTTTTTTATAACGTACAAATTTACAGGTATTGTAGAGGATAACTTTCCAACTCAGAGTCAACAAAAACATTTGTTATAAGCAATTTGATTTTAGAATATCTTTCATAAGATGAGTCAAAATAACTGCTCTGGTAACATTCGCGTCTTTAGCAAATAAAGCTTTCTCTCATTTATTTCTACCACCATGACCGCACTGAACATGCGCAGCATTAATAACGTCAAAAAGTTTATCGTTTGTCACATATTATTTGATGTCAGTTACCGCTTTACTCATTGTCACTACCAGTTTTTAACTCCTCCAACTAAAAAAATATTAATTTAAAAATAAATCCTCTAATAAAAAACATAATTCGAATGATTAAAAATGAACAAAACTAGTTAGGTTGTTTTTCCATCCAATGGGTATTATAGGTATTTTGTTTGATTAATTTAACGTTTTAAGCATTATATAATGACGTTTTTTAATTTCTCTCGTCGAACTAATGTCACAGCTGGACGTTTCTGTGGTTGACTGATCCATTTTTATTCATATTTTAATGAATTACTGAGCAGTAACAATAAAAATATTAGCGCACTGATTTGCCGGCTGGTCACTAGACGCTGCAGTCTGTACAGCTGTGCGACAGCGAAGAACGGAAGCTACGCGCGCTACGTTTCTCCATGCGTCCTACTCTAGTATAACGTGATTTTCGTAAACAATAATAATTCTTGAATTAGTTTTAAGCTGTCTACTAAGTAATTAGGGTTCGCTGATTCCGAAAAATCGATTTACGGAAAAACAAAAACAAAAGTTAGGTTGTTTTTTCACCCAACGCTTCATATCAATCATGCGGAATGACCGGTCCATCCTAGGCTTGCCCGTACTACGGGATTTGCCCTCAATACATAGGTGCATGTTTCACATTCCTCCATATTGTCTTTAATGCATATCTTATCTCGCTTTACTTATGGATCTTAGTTTTAAAGGTTGCTTGCAAATTCAGGTGAAATAGACAAGCAATGTGGATAATGTAGACTCTTCCACCTTTTTTCTCTCGCATCACGATTTTGCGTCGATTGTCTCGGATATGGTGATCCATCTGGATAGTAGCATTTCAATATAACATGTAACCTTTGTTTTTTAAACCGGCATTGGAATGCATCTATGGAAAGGCATCCATTCTGTCAGAAGTCCTAAGTTTAGGGCAAGTTGTTGAAGTATAATACCCAACAGACGGACTTATTATTATTTTTATCTATTATATGAGAAGTGGTACGCTCCAGAAGCTATGATCATAGTTTCTTAAAGCATGGAATCCCGGCGCAACTGGAGCTTATACGTCATCCACTCCTGCTCCTTTTATCCTAGAAGGTGAGCAATAGCATGAAATTTACGGAAGAGACTTCGTACAATACTGTTCCTTGGAGTGCGGTCTCTAGCCGCGGAGGACCTCACGCGGCAGGCGGCACATAGGTTCCACCTCTGGATACTTTTTAGAGCTACCAGTCTTTGTAGAATGTTATGAGCAACACTGTTGCAGACCAGATGGAGTAATCTCAGAACAACAGCCTCTTGCAACTGGCTGGCGATGGACTGAGTGTGAAGCTGGCAAGCCGGGATTTTGTTGAGCTGGCTAAGAAATGAAGCTTTTATGCCTCCAAAACAGCCGATTATGGGAACTGGGAGACATACTTCGTAGCCTTGGTAGAGCATGCTCAGCTTGAATAGAAGTGCTTGATATTTCGACCGTTTTTCTTCCTCCTTTGCTGTGATATTATCATCGGCTTGTGCCAAGAATTCAATCACCCAAATGATCTTGTTCGTCAGATCTTGGAGGAAAATATCAGGCTTCGTAGCACTGAGACATTGAGTGGTGGAGAATGAGAAATTCCAGCAGGTCTCACACTAATCATTCTCTACAAAGGACTCGGGTTCCCTCTGTGTATATGACAAGACGGGCATTAGATCAACACCATAGAAGTGCCTCAGATGGTAATATAACACTTTTAGAATCGCATTGTGTCTCTCTATGTACCCTTGGCGTGCATATTTTAGAGCATCCACTGAGAACATGTCCAAGTGTTTGTGATTTTTGCTTGCACGCTCGGCATTTGGTATTTCCTACAGGTACATTCATTATGCGTTCGCGGTGAACTAAGGTGTCTACAACGCCGTTTTGACAGGGAAAGAGAAATCCCTTAGCCTACGATTTTAATCCAGCAGACTTAAGAAATATATCGGACAGACCCATCGAAAGCTCTTCTCTATGTATAATGCCGTAGAATTTACCATGAAGGGGCTTTTCAGCATGTTTTATTAGTAGGAGCCTATATTGTGCTTCTTGTACACGACTCTTGAGCACCAAAGGTGTTAGTGATGCTAGGCCATGTGTAGTCTCGCTGAAATCAAATAAGAGGCCAAGCTCCCCTGCGGCCCAACCTGCGGCACTGTATAGAAACGACGCAGCATTGACGACTTCATATTGATAAACGAGTCGCATAAAAGAATCTGTGCTATTTAGAACTGATCAGGCTATAGCCAGAATCGTTTTTTGATGGAGACACCCCGAACACAGCAAGCCTGTACCCCATTTATCTCGAGAAAGGTATATTCGAGCTACGGAAGATCTAGGATGATGACTTCGATGGACTGTCATCATCTTGCGTATGCTTCGGTCAAGTTGCGTTAACTCATCCGCGTTCTATTTTACTGCACCAAGTGTGTATAACAGTACAGGGAAGGCCAGCATATTGGTCGCCTGGATCTTATTCTTTCCATATAATTCGAGAGTCCACATTTTTCTGAGAATTTGGCGATACCTTTTTTCAAGGGCCGTTTTCAACACACGCACATTTTGGGTTTACACTTGCGATATTCCAAGATATGTATATGTTTCTCCATTACTAAGCTGCCAAATGTTATTTCTGCCTATGAGTTCAACGTCATGATCGTCACGCGCTGATGTTGTTTCTAGTCTCCTTAGTGTAGGTGGACGCAGGCACACTTTTCCAGTCCAAAGCTCATGCCGATCGTCTTAGACTACCTTTTTACCGCCGCCACAAGGATGTTCAGGTCCTCTTTTGAAGGAGCAAAGAGTTTGAGGTCGACCATGTATAAAAGGTAGTTGAACTTATATTCTCTTTCATTCGGCAGGCCACGTAGGTATCCATAGCTTTTGTCTCGGAGCACAACAGATAGAAGCAAGAGGGAGATGGAGAAACGTATTGGACTTAGAGAGTTTCCTTGGAAGAGCTGCCTCTTATATGTGATATAACTGTTAGTCACTTGTCTTTTGTCAGATGTTATGACAAATCTGTTGTGCCACAAGAGCATATGCTCTTTTATGCATCTCACTATTTTTGGATGCACCTACAGGCACTTAAGAAGCTTGATAAGTAGCTCATGGTTCGTGTTATCGAATGCTTCACAGTAGTCAATCTAACTTATGGACATATGGCGTCTATACCTGATCGAGTCCTGGGTAATACGACCGTCTATTAGCAGGTTCTTCCTGCAACCTGCCAGCCCTCTCTGGCATCCACGTTGTTCAAGTATTGCATTCCACACCGGCTAGGTAGAGGCTAATATCCTCTCTTAAGGATGCCAGTGAATAGCTTGTAGCTGGTGTTTAAATAAGCTATGGGCTTGTTGTTCTTTAGACTTGACAAATCTCCGGATGGGTTGTTCTCCGTTTAAGAAACTATTAAGTAGACGAGATAAATATTGATACGTAGAAGTGAACTTCTTGCACTAAGAGTTGTTGATTTTATCTGACCCTGGCGCTGAAAAGTTCTCATTTCTAGCTACAACTTTCTTCACTTCTTCAGAAGTCATAGGTGGACATTCTTCCTCTGGGCCTTGTAACTTTCGCCTTTGCCGAATGTTAAGGGAGGCTGATATATCTGAAGCAACTTCATTTGGGTGATAAGTGTCTCCACAAATTTGTTCCCAGAAGAATTGAATCTCTTTTCGACCAAGCGGATTTTTTACAGCACCGAACGTTTTCTTGAACAGGTGGGAAGGATGAGTAGAAAAGGTGGAATTTTTTTTAATCCACTTCACTCGCCGTTCAAGACGCTCTTTTGCTGTTGCTGTTGAAAAAGATCTAATTTTTTTCGTCCAGTGAACTAAAGCTGTGCAATACGCTCGCAAGTCTTAATCAGGCGTACTGAAGTATCGTTTCTTTATTATCGCTAAGCAGGGAGACGGCCTCCTCGTAAACTACACAGTTCAGATTCCAGAGGTTAACACGTTTGGGGAGCAAATCGGGGAGAGCAGTATCAGCTTCAGCTAATTGGTCCATCCTGAGAAATACTTTTCGGTGGAGTTGGTCCGACATTTAAAACGATGTTCACGTGTTTGACCACCAGGACCATTAACTGCTCTTCGACTCGGTTTGTTCCTATTGCTTCACCCAACTGAACCATGGCATTTATCAGAACGTGGCTTATTTTGGATGCCACTATACAATACTGGTGACGTAACCGCATAATTCGTTGTATTGGGGAGTTAGCTCAATGCAACGTGGCTGACTGCAAAAGCCGAAGCTCTCGAGCGATTTGGTCGCCACACCCCTACGCGTGATTTCATCGTGCCCTGTGACCACCCATCTCACGGTTGTGACACGTGGCCATTTGTGTGATTTACCGCGGTTCTTCTGGGAGCCGGTGTCATTTTTAGATGGCAGTTACTCTCAGTGGGACCCTGCGGTGGTTTTTCAACCCTTAAATATATATATATATATATATATGTGCCAAAAATATGCCAAGGCTCTTGCGAGATGGATGCAGAAAGCTGTCATCCTTGGGTCGCTTCGTGTCCTCAAGACACACGAGGGTTTCGCCGGCCTGTCCTTGTGATTTCATCGTGCCCTGTGACCACCCATCTCACGGATGTGAGACGTGGCCATAGGTGTATTTTACCGCGGTTCTACTGGGGGCCATTGACATTTTTTCCAGATGGCAGTTGCTCTTAGTGGTACCCTGCGGTGGTTGTTTAACTTTTTTTTTAATTATATATATATATATATATATATATATAGAAGAAAAGAAAGAGAGGTATAAAGACCTTATGAGGGAGTTGCGATGGTTATACCCGGAATATTCTGTTAAGCTGACCGTCCTGATCATTGGCGCTCTTGGAGGTGCCAAGGTTTCACTTGTTAATAGCCTGAAAAGCATCCCTGCGTGTCAACAAAGTGCTGAGACACTTGCAGGGAGAATGCAGAAGGCGGTCACCCTTGGATCGCTCCGTGTCCTCAGGGTGCACGAGACTTTTGCCGGATCATCGTATTGAATTCGCGCAGACTGTAACCACCCATCTCACGGTCGTGAGACGTGGTTACAGCTGAAATTTTACCGCGATTTCGCTGGGAGCGGGAGCAATTTTTCGGATTAGCACCCGCTCCCGGCGAAATCCTGCGGTTGTCCTTATGACAAACTTTAAACTATAAACTAAAAAGTCCCGTGACGGTTGGATATTTCCTCAGGTGCAATATTTTAAAAAAAAGTGAAGGTCATTCCTGAAGTAAATTTCAACAGGAAATTCAATGGTGACCTTCATTTTGACCTTGAAGTTGACCTCCATGGCTTTTTGAAGGTCAACTTTGTTTTTTTTTAAAGTGAAAACCCACTTTTTTCACATCTGTAATTGATAGAGCGGAAAATTCTACGTTCAGGGACGTACCCAAGTCTGTCCCGTCCAGAGCAATAGGCGAGGGTAGTATGGAAAATAGGAAAAGAGAGAGACCAGTGTGCTGATTATGTCAGGCTGGTAAGACCTGATCAATTATTTGATTGTGGGTTTGTGTGTCACTTATCAGCCCTACGCGGACTGTGTCAGAGTTCAGTGTTTAAAATGAGTAAGAGATGGTTGCTTCAATAATTGTTTTATTGTAGGAATAAGAATAAAGTTAAAAGTTACATGAATTAGACTTACATATACCTTTCGATGCTTGAAAGGGCAAGAGAGTGAGTTGCTTTGTCGGTTGTATCTCCTTATTGTTTGTAAAACACCGACGGAGTTTTACCGGATGAGACTTTGAATGTACTTAAAAGTAATTCAATATTGAGTCCTTTCACGAACGTTAACACCGCGGACTTTATTCGGAAAGTTTCTCTACAACGACCGATTGTCCTCGATGATTGTGAAGTTTGGTTTTCGAGCATTTGTGTGTCAGCTGTCTTCCTGCGTATCCTGATGCCTCAATTGTTATGGTGAAAGGCTTTCGAAAATTCCTCACGATAGGTGGCATAGTGGCGTTCCTTCCAGTTATGGAGACGGAGTCTCGCTTCTGATGCTAGTTTCTCACTCACTGCGGGCGTATATATCTGACAACATAGAATATTATATTAGTGTTTTAATTAGATTATTAGTTATTGGTATTAATTATAGTAGTTTTGAGGTCACTTTTCTTGTAGTTTACATTTTATAGGAAATGCATTTCTTTTCTTAGCTTCACCTTAACGAATTTTCTCGATCCGTCGCATAATTGCTCAGGTAAATTACCCACTTATGCCTTTTCTTATCACGAGCATATCAAATAGAATTTTTGTTTTCTTATGTTTTACTGAAACATGTTCCTTAGACTCTGGATTTAGAGAATTAAATATATTGACGTTCCAATAGTGGTTTTATAACTAGTTATGTAATTGTATAACAACAACAGTTTGCTTTTAAAGATTCTACAATGTGTATGTAATCTTTATCCATCTTATGGAATTTGTCATTGATGATAATTTGCAAGGGTAGAATTTTGAAATGGTTGGATTTTGAGGAAAGGAGTCAGTTGGTCCGTAAAACTTGAAGTTACAGATCTTCTTTTACTGCTGTCGAGCGTGGTCTTGAATTGAATGATTGAGGTTAACATGGATTTTAATAGCCATGTTCTTATCGTGTTGTAGGTGTTCCGTAGACGGTGAGGTCTTGTAATGAGAGGATTATATTTCATTTGAGGAACAGCCATGATGAGATGGTGCTATCATCGTATGAAGTTAGAAGTGTATTGTTCCTTTGCATAGTTTTGGAGATTCTTCTTCCTGTGGAAACAGCCTCAAGGAGTCCAATATTAGGATGATGCAGCATGATGCTATGTTGATATCATGTTCCGGTTCCATTTATTGGTTTCTTCACGTCTATTGAAACATTTTGACTGGGAAATTTTTGAATTTTATTTTCCGTCCTCCCTCCTTAGAATCGTTTCTCGTCGTCGATGATAATGTTCTTGTTTTGATGGACATCGAAACAAAGGTGTGACCTGTACGGTGTAGACACGGTGTATAGGGATTAGGAAAAATAGGAAATTTCATCAATCTTGCTTGATCACATGTGATTGTTGTACATTCCAGAATCTGATTAACAGCATTTGCTATTGCTATCCAATTTTTGATATTTTGTTTAATTCGGAATTTGTTCACTACTCTTGTTTTTATGCAACTGTGTCTGAGTGTATACAAACACTCAAAAACTATTTGGCTGAACTGAAAATGTTGTTGTTGTTTCAACCACAAAATGAGGTTATCGTAAGGATAACCAAAGATTTTGTTGAAACAAAATTTTCATGTATGTCCAAGAAAACAGTTTTCTTGGTCCAAAAATTCTTTTTCAGGGTGACCGTACTAAAATTTGATAATGTTAGGGCTAAAGTGAATATTTCGATTTGGAGATTGCGATCTCTTTTCTTCAATTAACATGTGTTTTGCCTTGAGAAACTTCGAAAGGATTCAGCTAGTATACTTATCAGTACCAACTTGGATTGAATTTTACTCGTTTTCGCGCTTGACTTCAAAATTGTTATAATTAGTTTTTGTTCCACACACAAAACAATTAGGACCAAGTCAATACGTTTAATTTTGAAAATCGAATTTGTTACTAGACTTATTTGAAGTTTGTGTACAGTGGAATCATCTGACTCGTTATTATAATTTTATATTGGATTTAGATAACATGTTCCTCATAGCGATTTCATAGACCTGGGGCATTCATTTTAGTATGCATCGGTGTTTCGAAATCAATACTATTGTTCGAAAGTGTTCCTGGAGTCCCATTGTTAAGTATTAAGAATATATATTCATCTAAAGTAGTGATCTTTTATTTGCATCAGACACATGTCTTCAATTAATTCAAAGAATCGAACTCCTGAAATAAAATATTAACTTCTTTGAACTCAAAAGGTCCAGCTTGATTCCTTTGTTTGTTTCCAGGAATTAGATTCTGCGAATCAATGGAAGAGCCTTTGAATCAATTGATTTGTCGGAAAAATTCTTTTATTTAAAATGTTGTAAAAAGGATGTTTCAAATTTTAGCGGTTTTGAAAGTACATAGTTTTTTTTTAAATTTTTGGAAAATGTAATAATCTAAATAGATTGATTCAGAGTAATCCATTCAATCTTCCCTTAGTTATTGTAATATCAAGGAGACAACTGTCTAGTCTAAAAGATCTCTAATTTAGGTGAAATATTTATATGTAGAGTTATAGAGAGAGGGAGTTGATACATTTTTACCAATGAAGCATTTCCTTGGGCAAACGTTGATGCTGTTGCTTCTTCTACAAAGGAAAGATGTATTAATCAATTGTAAGGATGTTAGCGGTGCCATATTTTTAGCCTATTCGTCGTGAAGTTTTCTGGGATCGTCTTTCGTCTAGGTTTCGTATGCCTATCCTTAAATTCTCCTCTCGTAACTTGTTGAAACAGCTACGCTTGGCACCTAACTCATACTCAGCTTGCAGCGGAGATGCATGTAGAGGCTTGTATTCGACTACTGTCCTCAGAGTTCTTAATTTAGCTATATAAAGCTCCAGCTAAACCCCGTGATTGAGTTGTAGGCTTGGGGGTTAAAGGAATCTTCAAAATGCTTGAAGGGGATTTTACTTGAGAACCGAGGAATTCCCCTTCAAACATTTTAAATACTCCCTTAAACTCAAGTTCATTTAGTTCATTTTCAGTCTGATTTATAATTGAGTTCATTCTTTGATCGACTATCGTTTCGCTATCTAGTTCAAGTTCATCTACCGTTTTCATATTGCATTTTTGTTTTAAATTCGTTCCTTTATAATCGATTATCTGATCCTGCGCAATTTTGGACTCTTTATCAATAAATGGAATAGGTTTTAATGGGTTCGAATGAAGAACTATATGATTATGCCAAAATGATATTTTGACCTTTTCTTGTCTAAGGTATTCTCTTCCTAGAATTCCATCTGTGTGTAGAGGAAAATCTGGAGAGACTACGTGAAAGACTGCCAAGGATTTTTCTATGGCTAGCTTTACTGTGCCTATAGTGGAAATTCATTCTTGAGTTAATTCTGTTATGTCTATAGATTCATGTTCGTTTACTAATAATTCTTCGTCTAACGAGTTTAATTTTATAATATTAATATCGGCTCCTGTATCGATTAAAAAGGAAACTTTCGCTTCATTGAAACAAGGGGATGAAAGTTCTATTGCTGGGGATTCTAAATGAAATTTTGGATCTAAATTGGTCCGTCTGTTCTCATGATTTGTATGTTTGTGTGACGCTTCTAGTTCTCCGTGCTCGTCGCTGCGTCCGTACGGCGAGCGGGATATTAGTTTAAATGTTCTGTATCTTTTGAAAAACGGGGTGAATCCTGTGAATAATATGGATCAGGATATCCTGTAGTTTGCAAAGGGGCAATTGGAAAATAAGGGTTGATTGTATACGGATACTCGTGTGGAGAATTTTGATTATACGGATAATTATTAAATTCTTGCGTGTCTGAATTTGTGTTTGGTGTTGAATAAGAAACATCATAGGGGTGTTCAATCGTTGAAAAACGAATCCGATGACTAGGATTATAATCATGTGAATCCAAATAACTGGGGTGAGAATATCTTGATTCATGATAAGGGTTTGTAGGATATTGAGAATTTAACTGCTGCCTTGATTCGTACTCGAGCGCGACTTTCAAAGCTGCGCTTAAACTCAAAGGGTTACGTGCTTCTACTAAGCTTGATATATTATTTGGTAACCCACGTTCGAAAGCTTCGAGGGCACAATCTCTTAACGGGGCTAGGAGTTGTTCAACATTCGGATATTTGTCTTCAAGAGCCGCTCGAGCTCCTGATTTTAGAAGAATGAGTCTATCGAAAAATTCACTAACATTTTCCTCTCGATTCATTCTAATTGTTAAAATCTCATGTAAATACCATAAGTACGTTTCACGGTGTGCGAATGGCTGTTTTAGGTGTTTAGTTAAAGCATTAAGGGTCGTAAAATTTCTTCCGTGAATGCTATCCCTGGCCGAACCCTTTCACCGAGCTAGAACCGCTTTAAGATACTGTGCTTCACAATTAGATGGCACTGATGATGCTCCGTTTGTAATACCTTGAGTAAAATCTCTAACGGACATGTTTTTTCCGTCATAAGTAGGGATATTTATAACCCCTTGTTGTATCGCGAAGCACTCTGCCGTGGATGTCATCATGGCTTCACTGAGTGTGCAATTAATACGGTCAGTAAGTTGAGTTTGATTAGGATCGTCAGGCATTTTGTAAAAGTTGTGATGAACTTATTATACAATTTATTTTAAAATGGGTGATGTCAATGAGATGAGATAGCTCAGTAACTGTGAATATATTCAATTCATGAAACAATCCTAGGAATTTATTCTGTTGTAGGGTGTGATGTTATAATTGCGTTCACTGAGATATTTGTTACAATACCAGTGGATTGCCTGACTATGATCGCGCATTCAGTAGAAAAAGCGATGAATGTTAGACAGTTGCGTTAAGGCAAGGAACGAATAGAAGAACTTGAATGAATTTGTTTTCGCGATTGCTCGAGGAATGTTTGTAATCGTAAACGTGTATCCATTCTTTTCAATACATGATTGACCTTGATAGATTACTTTAATCAAATACTGCGACGGCTCTCGTGGTTCAGTAGAAAAAACAGTAAAGGTTAGACATTTACTCTTCATTTAAGAATTAAGAGAAACATTTCGAATGTATAGATTCGATGTCTTTGGTTGCATCTAGCTCTGCAACGACAGCTTGAGTTGTCATAGACTGGATAAATTAATGATGTGAATTATAATTTCAGAATCGCGTGTGATTGTTTAAGACACCGACTTTAAAATAAAATTTTGGAAATATGTTGTAGCTAGAACTTCTGTTTGAAGGAATGAAGTTATAATTTCAACTTCTAGTTGTTAAAATTGACTGAATCTGTAATGAGTGAATCTATTGTAGAATTTCCATTTTCGGGTGATCAATCCGCAAAAGGGAGATTCCAACAAGGGATTCAACTTGTTTTGGAATAAAAGGCAATTAAAGATGTTGAGAATTGTAATTTGCCTTTTTGAAAACTGTAATTTTTACACCACAGTTTTAAGTTGCCTCTAAAATTGTATTAATTTGCACTTTTAAAGTAATGAGTGTTAAAAGGGTTCAAAATCTAGAAGATTTAAATTTTTCGAGACAATTAATTTATACCCTTTTGTTACTTTTTTCACTTAAATCGAAATATGGTTGACCAGTTTAGGGTCAAGTACAGGCTCATAACTACTTTAAACTATAAGAGATATATCTTTAATTTATTTGGATGGTTTGAAATTTCGGAAAAGTTCGACTATTCAAGTTAATTAATTTTCTCGCCACTTGATTCTTTTTAGATGGGCTTCCCACACGGTTGTGGTTTAGTTAGGCTTTGGAAATTGCAGACTTAAGTTTTTTTAGCTAAAATTCGTTTTAAAATGATGTTAGTTCGCGGAATGATCTAAAACGCGATTTTCGAATGTTGATTTTCGATGACGTTGATTTAAACCCTTCACTTGTACAATTCTGCTACAAGGAGTACATACAAGGTTAATTCGGGGTATTTCGTAGAATTATTAACGATGGCAGTGCTTGCGAGCACGCGAAGTATACCAACGCCTATCATGCACTTCGAACTTTGCCTTGCCCCGAAGGTGACCGTGCAACGTATCTAAGAAGGACTTATACTCTCGAGTGCCGATGAAATAGCTATCTCGAAAATACACTGAAGTTAAATTTGTTAATGAAAACACTGAATTTAAACGGAAGTGAATATCCCACCCTTGCCACCAAATCAGCTGTCACGTCCCGAGCAATAAGCGAGGGAAGTATGGAAAATAGGAAAAGAGAGAGACCAGTGTGCTGATTATGTCAGGCTGGTAAGACCTGACCAATTATTTGATTGTGGGTGTGTGTGTCACTTATCAGCCCTACGCGGACTGTGTCAGAGTACAGTGTTTAAAATGAGTAAGAGATGGTTGCTTCAATAATTGTTTTATTTTAAAGAATAAGAATAAAGTTAAAAGTTACATGAATTAGACTTACATATACCTTTCGATGCTTGAAAGGGCAAGAGAGTGAGTTGCTTTGTCGGTTGTATCTCGTTATTGTTTGTAAAACACCGACGGAGTTTTACCGGATGAGACTTTGAATGTACTTAAAAGTAATTCAATATTGAGTCCTTTCACGAACGTTAACACCGCGGACTTTATTCGGAAAGTTTCTCTACAACGACCGATTGTCTCAGCCGAGGGGACTTAGTTCGAGACTCGAACACGTTAACTATTTTGAGTTGAAATTGAAAGTACTTGACTTATTCAAAGTGTTTCTTCGGTCACAGTGAGTTAGAAGCCGCGACTTTGTCAAAGCGATTCGTTAACCGTATATCGAAGTGAGCAGTATGACTGCAGAAAACGTAAGACAATTGACAAGGATGTATCTGGGGTTTATATATTATGGTTTCTCCATGCTAGGGATAGGGCGATCGAACTTTTGAAATCAGCACGTTTCCAACTTTTGAAATCGGCACGTTTCTAACTTCTGAAATCGGCAAGTTCTTATTAATAATATTACTCGTATCTAGTTCCGCTCAATGTTTGTGAGCGATGCTAGTGGGTAACTAATACTATTAAACGTTGAATGATTTATGCTATCGTCAGCAACCGTGGACAGCGGTCGTGCATCTCGACTCTTGACCTTTCAAGAATATGAATTCTACTACTTACTAACTTAATTATGTGTAATGCGTTTAATCAGACACTTTCGGTTACCGTCTTGCCTGACTATACGCATGTTTCTCCACTAGGTGGGTTATGCTTTAGCAGTAACAGTAATATGACAATATGTCGATAAATTATTACCTTAATTTAGACATACGCGTGTATCCATGTTCCATATATAATTAGTTCTAACTTTGCTATTGGATTATTAGGAATATGCATACATTCGTATGTTATTGAATATACTTAATTATTTTATAACGGTAGAGTCTGTAATTACAATCTCTTAGTAACCGAACATATGCTAAGTTATCGGTGTTCTCTGATTTCTTATCTCGTCATGGTAATACTTTAAGTATCTTGTGGTCTCATTCTTACCGACCGTAGTGCAGTTACCATTCCTAGGTTTGAACTCAGAGTTGATCGGTAACGCTATGGCTTGTAGTTGATGGAATTAGCCTGACAGTCGTAAAGTAAGGTGAGTTGCGCCTAGTTAGGCGTTACATCGAATTTTTGTAAAATTTTGGGATGTAACAAGTCATAGGTCAATTGTAACGTTCCACGTCAGTTACAGGTTATTTGAAGTTAACAATGTTTTCCAAGACGTCAGTGTAATTCCTGAAGTATATTTCAACGAGAAATTCATTGGTCAGCTCTGTATTGATCTTGGCTACAGCGTTTTGAATATTGTAAAATCATTACAGGAAATTTTTCATTAAAAGATCCAGGAGTTCTGGTGAGAGTTCTGTTCCTCCCCAAAGAGTTATATCGAAAAGTCCTATACCGTTTTTCGATACCTAAGTCAATACCTAAGACGATACCATAAGTTCTATACCGTTTTTCTAACTCCATACGAATATTACGAATCGAAAATAAATTTACTTATTACGAGTACATAGTTACTATCTTTCGTTAAAAGATTATTATGGCGCAAGCTAAACTTTCGGAACGAGAGAGGGTATCTGTATTAATGATGCGTGGTTGGGAGATCGAGTTCGATCTTACGATCAAGTTCATTTGCTTTTTAATCGCACTTCTCGTAATGGAGAAGGGTTCAATCCTGTCTCAAAATCAACAATTGAAAGAACTGTGAGGCGCTTTATGAATCATGGATCTATCAAGGACCTTCAGAGAACTGGTGGACCAAAATCTTCAGGATCTGAGGAGATGCAGATGGACCTAGCCCAAGCATTTGTTGAAAACCCACACCTTAGTTTACGTCGAGCTAGTGATGAGCGTGACGTGGCTCCCGAGACAGTGCGAAATATTTTAAAAAGCATTAATTTCCATCCTTACAAAGTTCATCTGGTACAAGAGCTCAATGAAGACGATCCTGATTGTCGGGTTGAATTTTGTGAAATTATGATGGACAGAATTGATAGAGATCCTCTTTTCTTGTACAATACAGTATTTTCAGATGAATCTACTTTCACTTTAAAAGGTGAAGTTAACAGCAAACTTGTAGATATTGGTCCGACACAAATCCTGATTGGATGTCGGAGAGTCACACACAATATCCACAAAAGATTGATGTTTGGGCCGGTATCTTGAATGATACATTGATAGGCCCTTTCTTCATCGATGGTAATCTCAATGCCCGTGCATATGAAGAGCTTCTCAGAAGCCAAATTGTACCAAGAATAAGGGAGATTACAGGCGATAATTTCCGAAATATTTGGTTCCAGCAAGACGGAGCAGCGGCTCATTACGGTAGGATGGTTCGACCATATTTGGATATTCAGTTCCCTCATATGTGGATTGGAAGAATAGGTGGAATCGAGTGGCTTCCTACATGATCTCCTGATCTGGCGCCTCTCGACTATTTTCTTTGGGGTTATTCAAAGAGCAAAGTATACTCAACGCAACCCCAAAGCTTAGACGAATTGCAGAATCGGATTCTGCAAGAGCCTACTTTGATTGATAGGGAGATGATTCGTAATTCTGTAACTCATTTTTACAATCGCATAGCTTTTTGTCAAGAAGCTCAAGGTTTTCAGTTCGAACATCTTCACTGAAGCGTGAGAGGCAAGAGGAGTCACGCTAATCAAGCACCCAAAAGGGAACAGAATTTTCTACGTCCACGTCGTTGTTCCTGGGTAATGCTAAACGTAAACGTAAACTGCTTGGAAATAACCTTGAAAAGACCTTGAAGATCATCACCAATATCAATACAGAGCTCACCAATGAATTTCTCGTTGAAATTTGCTTCAGGAATTACACTGACCTCTTGGAAAACTTTGTTAATTTCAAATAACCTTTAACTGACCTGGAACGTTACAATTGACCTATGACTTGGGTACGTACCTGAACATTGAATTCCTCGTTGACATATACTTCAGGAATGACCTTGACTTCTTTGAAAAATATTTTACCTGAGGAAATATCCAACCTACCTACATTCTCTAATATTTATTAATTTAAATAATTCATTTGAGAACTTTCATATATTTTATAGGATAACATATTCTGTAGAAATTATATTAGTTTTTTAATGTTTTGAATGGGCCGATATAGCAGGAACTATATAATTTTTTCATATGAACGCCGGATTCCCCTGAAAAGTAAAATATCATATTATAATATAAATATCATAAGAATTTCAATATGACTTGTGAAGAATTTAAGTAAATAAATATCCTTCCACGAAACTGAATTCGATGAAATTTGAAAATCTCAAGCTTAACGCTGATAATTGAAGAGATAACGAATATAGAATACGTTATGTAATATGAGGAAGAACTTCAATATTCTTAAATCACATCGCAAATTAAATTTCTCGATTGTACATTAAACATCTTTTCATCTATCTACGAAGATGAGGATTTTTTATACTCTCGCCATATCACTCGAAACTTCTCTCAATTCTATCAGTAAATACAATTTTTCATTCAAAACTCCATCTGAGTATTGTCGAAATAAGTGCGGATTTAATCTGATTTTGTTCCGGGAGAATGTCATTATTACAAATTTTCAAAAAAGAGTTGTGAGTACCTCTTCAATAGCTATAAAGTTCTTTACTTCTCTTCAAACTCTATTTAACTAATTGCTTACGATATACTTATTTGGTAATTGATGGTAGCGTGTATTTGGAGGACTGTCGGATTTAATGAAGTTTTATTTTTATGAAAAATGTTGGAAACTTGAAAATGATAAATTTGCGATATGTGTGCGCACACCGACAATCCCATACCGACAAGCGTAAAGTATAATGAAATAACATATTTTGTAGAAATTATATTAGTTTTGTTTCTGTTTTTAATGGGCCGATATAGTAGATAGTACATAAATTTTTCATCTAAACACCGGATTCCCCTTAAAAGTAAAATATTATATTATGATATGAATATTACTCAAATTTTGACATTCCTTACAACAAATGATAGTAATTAATTTTCCTTACGTGAAAAGGACCCCGATGCAATGTGAATATCTCAGCAGGACAAGCTCAACGCTGATTATTTAAGAGATAACGACTATACAAAACGTTATACAGCGTGTCCCAGTATTCAAAAAAAATTTTCGTAGTTTTTAATTCTAATGAAAAAAATGGCATCGGAAGTAATTATACAAAAATGTTGCTGAAGTTAATAATTACCAAGTAATTAACAATGACAGATTATCCAGTCAAAAGCACGCGTTAGAAGATTGCCAGTCCATATGACATCGACAAAAGTTTGTGCATAAACAAGTTCAGTTCGTTTAATTTCTACTCCTGTCGATTTTCCAGTAGGTCGTGACTCTCTGGCGTCACTTCACACGTCAACGAGATACAAAAATTTATCAATATATTTTTCATGATACCTTGATCGAAAATTCGACTTTCGATGCCTGTAGAGCGGGTCGACAATCGAATTTTCTACCCTAGGGAAGAAAGTGACAGTTCAGAAAATTCTACAAAACTTAAGGGAATTTAGCAGAATTTTCTTGAATTTTGTAGAATTTTCTAGAACTCAGTAGAATTCTCCTGAATTGTGGAGAATTCTTCTGAATTTTGAAGAATTCTATCAAATTTAACAAAATTCTCTGGACTTTCGTAAAAATTTCTCGTAAATTCAGTAGAATTCTCTCAAATTCAAAATAATTCTTCTAGGTTTGGCATAATTCTCTTCAATTTATTCATGTTATTCTGTTTTCGTTCCATTGCAGCAGAATATTCTTGAAATCAGCAAAATTCTTTCGAATTCCAGAGAATTCTCTAGAGTTAGGCAGAATTCCCTTGAATTAACCATAATTCTCTGGAATTCTGTATAAATATCTCTTTAATTCAGTAGAATTCTCTTACGTTTGGCAAAATTCTCTTAAGTTGAGCAGAATTCTCTGGAATTTAGAAGAATTCTCTTGAGTTGAGTAGAATGCTCTTGAATTTAGCAGTATAAAATTCCATTCAAAGAATATGATAAGTCAGACTCATAATTCAATGCTTGAATTCAGTGCGCGCGTTTAACAAGATGTACCAAGTTACTTTTTTCGGGGTGCACTTCAAAGCATGAAAATACGCCCGAAAAAATCACTCTGATAACTTGCATGCAGAGATGATTTTATTGCCTCGTACTGAGGTTTCTTTGCTTAGCGAACATAATAAAAGACGTCATCAAACTCACTTAACAACGTTGCTCTGCCTAGATGAAAATCACACTACAAAAGAGTTACCTTGTACTTTTTCATACACATGTGCACAAATGAGGCGAACACACCCATGATGGAAATACTTTGACGATGCCCATGCAAAAGGAATTCATTTCACTTGAATTATTTTTTGATAATTAACAATCTTGATAATCAGTGTCTCCAAGCTTAGGGGACCATTGTTCTTTCTCAAATAAAAATTTTATAAAAAATATAACTTGGAAATATATGATACATACGTGCGTAAATGAGGACTGATCCATACCTAGTTAGATGCTTAGTTATTACAATTAGTCATTCAATCGTCTCTCACTGGTATACGCATGTATTAAGAATTACCAAATATTTTTTCAGGGAGAATTTTTCACTGCATATGTACTCCCGATGTAGAATTTTTCACAAAGTACGCAAAAATTGTGGTCAAATTTGGTCGACTAGGATCTTTTTCCCAAATTAAAAATAATCGCCCCAAACACCTTCAGAAGCCTCCAGTATATTTCTGGGGTGATTGTTTTAAATTTGAATTTTTTTGACTCTTATAGTTGCAGGAAGCTGAAATGAGGTTTGGCAAATGTACTAGGGGTAATTTTTTGGGGTTGCTAAAAGCTACAGTAAGGTTGTGGATACAAACTAAACTCTTGGCAAAGTGCCTGGAATTACTATTTTTCATTCCAAATTTCTTTCCCGTTTTAGTTGAAGGCAGCTCAGAAGGCGTTTGTTTAATGTACTTGAGTTGGCTTCATGGGGTTGTTGAATATTATTTTAGGCATAGCGATATAAAATAGAATCTTGGGTAGGTGTTTACGGTGACTATTTTTACTTTGAATATTTTTGGCTGCTTTAGCTGAATGCAGCTGAGACGGGATTCGCTAACTGTACCAGGAGTCCTTTTATAAGGCTTTTTAATATTATTTTAAGGATCGGGATATCTACTTAAGGCAGGGTTCTACTTTGTCCACGCGAAAAAAGTGCGATTTTTTTGTAATTTTTTTATAAAACATGAAAGATATTGATGTAGGGTTTGTTGTGCCTAATAAATATACTCTTAAATGACATTACAAAATGTTCTTTAGTTTACTTTATGCGCTATATATATACATATATTTAAATGGCACTTGCCTCAAAACCACGTTTTTACCGCTTTCTGAAAAAATCTCCGAAACTAACGAATCGATTGTAGCACTGACACGTTGAGTTGCGGAAAATGAGAAATTCCAGTAGATCTTACACTGATCATTCTCCACAACGACCTAGAGTTCCCCATGGGCGTATGGCAAGACGGGCAATAGATCAACACCATATAAGTGCCTTAGATGGTGCTATAACACTTTTAGAGCCGCATTGTGTCTCTCTATGTACCCGTAGCGTGCATGTTTTGAGCATCCATTGAGAACATGTCTAAGTGTTTCTGGCTCTTGATTGCATGCTCGGCAGTTCTTATCGCTTACAGGTACATTTATTATGCGCTCGCGGTAAACTAAGGTGTCCATAACGCTGTCTTGACAGGCGAAAAGAAATCCCTCAGTCTCCGATCTCAATCCAGCAGACTTGAGAAACATGTTCGACAGACCCATCGAGAGCCCTTCTCAACGTATGTTGCCGTAGAATTTACCATGAAGGGGCTTGTCAGCATGTTCTCTTAGTAGAAGCGTATGTTCTGCTTCCTGTACACGACTTTTGAGCACCAAAGGTTTTAGTGATGCCAGGCCATGTGTAGTGTCACTGGAATCAAATGGGAGGTCAAGCTCCTCTGCGGCCCTATCTGCGGTACGGTATAGGTATTATTCTTATTATTATTATCGTTATATTTTATAATCATAATAATATTCATTTTATATGAAATATCTATAATGGTATGATATAATAAGGTATTATGGGCGTAATACATTAGTATTGTTACATTACTTTACTTTATATTATAAGTAGGCTTTGAAATTTCAATTCAGTTCTGTACGACCATTCAAATTCGATTAATTAATACGGTTACAGGAATACAGAAAACGATTCCAATGTTTTATTTTAAAAATTAGCAATTGATATTAGATTTTAAAGGATTTTGAAATTCTGTAACGCGGAGAGAAAGCATAGAGCAGCTAGCTGGCAGCGGGCAAGAACAAGCAATGATGCCATCGGTCCGAACCGACGAAGTGGGGCAAGCTCACAAACTTCGCGTGGAGTGGCGGAGTCAAGACGAGCTGTGACGCGCGTCCAGGGCCCTCGTGCATAAAGGTGCGCGTCCCGGCCACAATCATCACTAGGCCCTCACACGGCACTCATCAAGCATCGACTCGTTCGCACTCTGCTCTCCGATGCTTCGAGTAGTGTCATCACTAATCGAAGTTTGGACCACCAGCTGCATCTCTCTCTATCTCTCTCTCTCTGCCTAGGGAGTTTGGAATCAAAAAAGAGAGTTTACTTCTCAAATTGGAACGTGTTCACCTTTAATCGCGATGCCCCTCGGGCACCATCCTTTTTGGTCTTCTAAGTGAAGCTATTTGGGAGTCTCTGCACTCCCACCTTGAACGCAATACGATCTTGTACTTCGGTACTCGACCACTTCATCTCGAACGCCTGAAAACTACGGACGGGACTGAATCCAAAACAGAAGAAGGCCCGGGCCATTCGACGACACCGCGAAGCTGAACTTTGAGCCCAGGAAAACAACGAGCCTCTCATTTCGTCACTGCCAGGAGGCAGAACTTTTGTGAACGGCGACAAAGTTAAAGAAGCTGGAAACGGCGTCAAAGTTAGAGAAGCTGGGAACAGTGTCAAAGTTAGAGAAGCTGGGAGCGGTGACGGGGTTAAAGAAGTTAGAAACGGCGGCAATATAGTGGGGAACGGAAGGCACGAGTCACCCGCCGAGCGGTTCGGTCGAAATTTGCCTCGGCCAAGCGGACCTTGTTTCCAGCACGAGCCGACCAAGATAGATCCTTAGTGTTCAGTGTGCCTCTCAAGCGGAGAGTATTTTATTATACCGCTGCTCCTACCCCGGACGGGCATATACCATAAATCCGGAAGCCGCAAGCCGAGGTAAAAATCCGTCGAGAGGAGCCAGTGGAAGTAGAGAGTAGGAAACTACGGGATGGGTACCGTTTCCTCATCAGGACCACGAAACTCGTTATTCGCCGGCTATCGACGGCTGGAACGTGCCCCAACGAGCAATTGTATAAGGATGTTCAGCTACTTAACATCCAGGTAGCGGTCTACTCAAATCACTTGTGAAGGGCGGCGCCGAGAGGACTCGCATACCCCGCGAACTTAGAACGACGGACCCTTGTCCATGACTCGAAAGCGAGGTCTCTTGTATTACAGCGATTCCTACACTGCACATGGGAAAAGAAGCCCTAAAGGACTCATGGAAATAGGAAACTCGTTGGAGCTGTTTCTCGAACCAAGGAAAGAAGGAGCTTCCTTCCGCCCCGTCTAGGCAGCAAAACCCGACGAAGGGTATGAAAATTCTAGACGCTTGGCTTCTCGGGACACAAGGATTCATCTACGTCGAGCCTCTACGAGAAACAAAAATTCCGTCTCAAGGGAGAGAGCCGCAATAATAGCATCAACCTCTAGGTAAATCGACGGCCTCTTTCGGGGCCACCAAAGGACTTTAACGAAGAATACTTCTGATTCGAAAGAAGCAACCCGGGAACGTATCATATGCTGAAAATCTGAATTTTTGCATAGCATTTTTGATGGACAAAACAAAAACTCCTACAAGTCTTTTTTTAGAGTTTTTACGTATCTCGCACCTTCTAGTGTAACATTTAAATTTTTTATTTTCGCATCTTAATTTCGATAAATAAGTGAAAAACTTTCTCTGTCGAAAAATGGTTCAAAGAAAATTTCTAGAAATTTTTAAAAGCAGAAGTTCCGCCGAAAACTTTCTCCCGTCTTTCGCGTCGTTTGGCTCAAAATATAAATTTTCTATTTTTTCATAGTATTTTCGACAAGTAAAACCTAAATGACAAGTCCGATCAAAAAATGGTTACAAAAAATTTTATAGGACTTTTAGAATCTCAAATTCCTTTTCAAGACTTTTTCTCGTAATGCGCGTCGTTCAGCTCAACAGATCTCTTACGAATCTACGAATCTTCTATAAAAATTTGTTACATATCTATCGTCACTTGGCTAAAAAATATATGTCTGTTGTCGCTTGGCGTATAATTCAAATATTCGATCCTGGCAAAACATTTTCGATGGGTACAACCATAACCGTTGGTCAAGGAATGCTGTTCAGCAAACTCGTTCTTTCTTTTAGGACCCAAAAGAAGTGTGCAAAGATTTGATTTCATCCGTCCTCTTTTTCGAGAGTTAACGTGCTTACGGATATATGGACAGATATGCAGACAGACGCCATCGCCAAAAATTTCATTTTCGGCTTCAGGGGGTCTCAAAACGTAGAGATCCGTTGAAAAACTGAGGTGTGAAACTTGTGACGATTCTAATACTTTCTTAAACTTATATTATGAGAATTTAAAATATTATTTTTCAACTAAATAGTTTAATTTTCTAGAATAATTTATAATTTTCATGACGAAAAGGTAAATTTCCTGAAAACCAAGTAACTTTTCACCCTTCTCATCAATCGTAGTCAATTTTTATCACAATAAATATTTGATCTTCTAAAATGAAACTCAAAAACAACGTTGACTTTTTTGTGAAAATGGCATATTTTTATATATTTTTTCATCTAGCATGAAGCCAAAGTAAACGATATCCATGAAAATCCCCAAATATTTGTCCCAATAACAACTTTTTTCAATCAATTACTAACTAATAGCACAAAACGTTCAACAAGTTTTACCAAGATCGGACAAAGCCACGGAACGCGTCCTTGGTGGCGTACAGGTGGCCCTGTACCACGGGTTTCTGCGGAATATGGTTACAATAATTAATAAGATGTCGCGAAAATTATCCAGGGATGGTCCTGAAGGAATAAACCCTAAGCGGAGGCGTAACAACCGTGCCGAAAGCTGAATGACCCTTGGGTGAGGTATCTTAAACGGTGACTCTGGGATATCAGGCGACCTCTCAGAGCATGCAGCCTTATTCTTGCACGCGCAGCCTTACCAGGATGGACGAATCCTTCCCCCAGCTGCTCGTGGGAACAACAATAACACCACCACAACACCAAAAAGTTATAGGTGCGGTTCAAAACGATCGAACGCGCAGAGCACCCGACAATGGGTCGGCACACAATGCCGATCATCCTAGAGTTCGGGGTGCTGAAAATAATTTAGATGGAAACACGACGACGACCTGGCGGAACGCTCACATTGAGTGGATGGATCAACTCAAGGATGACTTGCTAGACTGCTACGATGCCAGCATTTTCCCTGTTCGCGGAGACTTCATGGCGCGTATGCACACTCTGTGGTGCCAGAAACACTCAGAACTTCAACACGTTTCGCATCAGTCTTTGCGAAATCAAGCCGATGACCTACGAGAAAATGGATATGTATGCGAAGCGCTTCCCCAACCGCTGCTTATTCAAGCTGGGGACGAAGGTGAGGAAGCGACATTAAGACCAACCACGGAATGCAGGCACCTTCTGAGAGATGATCGCTATTTCAGGACAAAGAGGAACATCAACATGCAACTTCCTCCTAAGCCCCAAGATCTGGCTAAAATGGATGCCTCCCTTCATGGAGATATCTCGCAAGAGGCCGACGTCTGGAACATCAATTGCTGAGTTTATGGTGCTGCGAGAGCTTTGGCTGATTCAAATCGAAGGCTAAAACCGACGATGGATCAAGAGACCAAAAGACGCTTGCATCAACTGAACAAGAAGATTGGATGGGCAAGACAGAATCTGTCCCATGTTCAGTGCGTGATTGACTACATAACATCTGGTAGACCGTTCACGGAAAGGGTAGAAAGTTCGACCAAGAACTGAGAATCTTTAATCGACCACTGACCAAGTCAAAGCTTGTGACAATCAAGCAGCATATTGTTGACAAAATACGGCTGTTATCCGACGCAAGGAGGAAAATACCAAAGAGGGAGAGGTGGATCAGGGAGAATCAACCGTTTCTCGTTGAACTATCGCGCCTCTTCAGCGATCTCCCCGTTTCTGTAAAATATCCACCCAAGCCCAAGGAGGTAGAGACTCTTTGGAGAGAGGCATACAAGATCCCGAAAGATTGAAGTTAGAAGAAGGTACTGTCAATATTGTCCCCCTCAAGGAGTTTTGCGACAACCTAATAAAATCTGAGAAGGAATGTTCATCAGTCACTACCGAATGAATGGTCAGTATGTGTGAATGAAGCCATAATTCGAAAAGTCATGAGAAACTATAGAAATACAAGAGCTTGCATGAAAAGATGTATGGACGTAAAGGAAGAAAGAAATGTATGCTAGGACAGAAAATTGTGGCGGCAAAAAGTTTATAAAAAGAGTGTCAGTAGAGTAAATGACGCCTGAAACAAAAGACCTTAGATAATAAGGGGCCCGAGTGGGGAGCTTTGCATGATGATTTTTTAAGGCCTTTCTCTTGGGGTGATTGCTGGAGAGATTGATCAGCAATATGGGTCGGAACAGTGTTGCGTAACAAACATGTTATTTAAATAAGTAACATGGGAATTCTCGAACAATCTAAACGTTTATATACCCTTTCCCACATCACTCCCTTCCTCAGCGAGTGAGTCACGCTCACCCTGACAGGGAAATGGGTTGATGGTATAATAATAATAATATAAAAGTTTACAACCAAAAGTTTCTCGGTGTAAGATTTCAAGTCGAAGTATATTTCAGTTTAAATAATATAGTTGAGTTTTCAACCACAAAATATTTTCTACTAAGGATATGAGTTGTCAATAATGAAAATTAATTTTTTACCAAATAGTTCAATTTAAAACCAAATAATTGAATCTTCAAGCAAAAGAGATGAATTTTCGAATTTTCAGTTCCAAAAGTTATTTTTCACGAAAAAAGAGTTATTTTTATCCAGCTTGACAAATCCACGAACAAAATTATGAGTTACCAACAATTAAAAATAATTTCTTAACGAAAATGTTTAATTTTTTGCAAAATACATGAATTTTCTACCATATAGTACGATTCTCAACTTATAAAGTATACGGGCGATTCGCAAATAGATTTCAATTTCAATTTCCGAGATGCGAGTGAATTGAAGTTTTAAATTATGCAATAATTGTTATCAGTTTTCTTAGATACACATGTACTAGGATGTACTCTATAACGTGGGAAGCTGTTTGATCTAG
Source organism: Andricus quercusramuli (assembly GCA_932178445.1). Classification (NCBI taxonomy): domain Eukaryota; kingdom Metazoa; phylum Arthropoda; class Insecta; order Hymenoptera; family Cynipidae; genus Andricus; species Andricus quercusramuli. Next base: position 81,305 of record CAKNXH010000109.1, read on the forward strand.
ACATGATTTTTTCCACTGATTTGTGTCTAAATTATTCTTTTACTTGGAGCAATATATTACGAAGGCTTAAAACTGGGTGTGGCAGGCTTAGCGGGTCAAAATAATTCGAAATTTTTTTTCAATGTGCCATATTTGTCTGCATATTCTAAAAAAATTTCCAAATTATTTTCAAATTTTTTTTCAAAAATTCAAAAATGTTTAAAAATAAAATTTGGTAAAATAAGTGATTAAAACTGTATTATATTAATATATCATTTTTAAATGCTATCATCATCATTATAACTTTAAAAAAATAGGAAACGATTAACAAAGTTAGAAACAAATAACCAGTATTTGATTAAGTAACAACAATTATTATAATATCTTAGAAAAGCATTTCCTTATGATGGTCCTTGTTTCGAGTACTCTGAACTGAGAGGTATCTTCTTTTAGTGTTTCAACAGGCGGGACTGTTAATAAATAGGTGAAAGAGGAAAGTTGAGGAAGAAAATTTACGTAAATAACTTGTTAAAAACGAAAAATTAGAGAAAAGAAAGGTAGAGGAATAGTAAGAGGATACAATGGACATCGGGATCTAAGGATTCTTTGGCAGAACTTCTAGCTTATCTTTCTTTTCGTCCAGTAGCTGTAAATTCAACTTTTTCCGAGTATTTTTTTTTTGTGGTTCGTTTGAGTTTTGTCAGGATCATTTTTACTTAATATTTCTATAACTTTTGGGGTTTTGATTTGCTGATGTAAATAATCGAAGGAATACCTTACTGGCCCACCAATTGACCTAAAATCGCAAGATATTAGATTCAAGTGGCAGCTCTCAAAAGAAAGCTCTCTTGGCACCAACTCATTTGCGAAGTGTTTTGCCAAACCAATTGGTGGATTTGCATTGTTTTAGGGATAGCTTTTAGACCTTGCAGCAATACTTCTTGAATTTTGCATATGTCGTCTGGTGTCTCTACAAAAATCTTGCATTGTAGTTTTGCGGTACGTTGAACAAAGCTATCGATTGTGGAAATATCATGTCCCTGAACTATAGCCCTATCTGCTTTACTTTTTACGTTAGCACCAACGCCATCAGCAATGTTCTTCCCATGTCCAGCTTCGTAGAAATTCCAGGTTCCTCCTTTAAAGTTGAACTTCTGGCACATCTCTTTCATCAGATAAATTTTTTCCTTATTTCGATATTGTGTTGTGGGTCCATCGCTGATGAAGTGAATTACATCTGCATCATCTACCATCGTTCTTAAAAGATTCATTACTGGAGTCAAGTGGGCCCGAATTCTGCAGGGATCATGGCGCAATGATTCTGTTACTGTACAGAACGTTAAATGTTTTAAATGATCGTCATTGACTTAGTAGAAGGCACCTGTGTGCAGCGATGACTGTTTTTGGACGCCCCAAAGTGCGTTCCATGAACTTCTGTCGCATACTTCATATAACAATTTTGAGATCAATCCATAACAATGAAAACTTGAGATTTTGGTACATTAACCCTCAGGTATTTCATGCACAATATTTTATGAACTGTTGGATATGGGTATGGAAAGAACAATGTGATCTCAACGTCTACAAGTTCCACTAAATTCTTTAGGGTAGTTCTAATATTTTTTTTTTTGGAAGTAACGAACACCGAAATCTTTTTCCCTTTATTATTAATCCGATCTTCTTTCTCAGAAATACACTTGTAGAAGAACACTGGAAAATTCTTATCTGTAGGTAATTTCAAAATGAATTCACACATCTCTTTGAATTTATTCTTACATTCGTCGCATTCCCGATACATTCTGTACCTGTTTTCCCCGTCACAGCACAATTCCTTCAAAAATTCGTTTCGCGCATTAGCTTTTGTTACATTATTGAAACGTTACTTGTCAAATAGAAAAGTGAAATTTGTGTGCTTCACACAGAGACAAGTATCTCTTCCACCTAGACGTCGTTTAACTACCCAGAAAGGCTTTAGTCTTCGAAATGTTGCGCAAGACATTTTGATCTTGCTCATTTCAACAAACTTTTTGTAGTGCTCTGCTATTGTGTCTCTCATATAACGTTTTTGCTTTCTCAATATGCCTTTGGAAATAAAAGATTTCTTTCTAGAGTCTAAAAAGAGCTTTTTTCATCTTCAAAAAATTGTTCAACAATAAGTACCATTTTCCCTATCGTCTTTTGTACGGTCTTTTCTGTACTGGAACTTTATTCTTGACTATTTTTCTGTGTTGATGGTAAGAGAAAGAATCTTTTGATTCTTTCACAAACCTATATTTCTTAATCAAACCTCCAGATAAATTTTTACATAAAATTTGCTTCTCTGTTTCATTTCGTCCTTTCTGGTTCATATTTGGTTGCCTTTTAAAGACTTCCATAAACAGAAGTTTCCTTACAATTACGTCTGTTTTTTTGTGTAACTGCTCATCCACTCTTTTTTCTATAGATGATCTACTGTCTTTGGAGCTTCGAATACGCATCCTTTGAAATCTTTTTTCCATCGATCAATTAACTTTGCTTGCATTGATAGTCGATTTTTTAATCGAATGATGAGTTTCCTACATTTGTCTGTATTTTTTCTCCTAATTTTTAAACCGTTAATTTTCTGAGAAGAGTATTGTTTTTTTTTAAGACTGATACAAATGATTATATTCTATCCACTTCCCTCTCTGAATTTTTTGCTCTGCTTCTGGATTATCTCCAATTAGTTTCACTTTATTATGCTCTCTCCTTACACGCCATCTTTCTCTTTCTTTCGCCTTTGCTTTTTCCCACTCTTCTTTCTTTGATTTTAATTTACCCCTTCGCTTTATTTGCTGTTCCCGCCTTGAAGCATTTTTCCTTTTCAAAATCTAATCAGATTTCGAACTTGGTATGTCCTTTTTCAATCTTGCCATAGTTTAACTTACCTTGATTAAGAATAAAGGGAAAGGAATAAATCAAAAAGACAAAAAAAACCTAGCCTCGAATCCATGTCAAGGCTCTTTTGCTGCAGCTGAAATACTACCAAGACTAAAAAACTAAAGAATGTATTGTTTAATAATAATAAATATTTATTGATACTATATTGAATATTAAATTAAATTAAAATTATGCACTTACGATTAAATCTCTAAGTTTGCACCAGTCAAAATTTTCTCTACATATAAACGTTATAAGGACAGAGCAAGTTTTTAATATTTGCTACTGAATGAAAAAGTTGTAGTATTAAACAAAAGAGAAACAATCATCATATCCAATTTTTAAGATAAATATTTTTTAAGCTTTTCTTTCCTTACTTGTCGCGTTTCATAAAATTCTTAAAAATTAATTCAGCATTGTAACGTTAATAAGATATTTAAATTAATAGTATATTGGGTTAATTATTGGTTTTGACGATACAAATCAACGAAGAAACTATTTCTTTCATAACTCAATCTATTTTGAAGACAGAACTGTCAAAACGAAGCAATGCCATTTATGTTTCACAGTTGATCTGCAGCAGTAGTTCAATCTAGAGGTAGACAATTGAATTATTCCAAACCCGCGAAAATTTGAAGTCCAAGGACCCCCGCCAAATGTACAGTAAATGGCTTTTTGTGAAAAATTCTAAATCTAATTTTTTTTTGTATTCTCAAACCTGCAAAGCAATAATCCGAAAAAAGAAAGTAAGAAAAATTGACAGTTTTTTGATAAAAAATGGTCAAAGTTTCAATTTTTACATGTATTTTAATAGAAAAATGCTAATTTTAGTGAAAAGTTTTTTTTCTCCTAAACTCTTTGTTAGATTTTGCTGAAAGTTTTACATTTTGACTATCAGTCTTACCGAAACAAAAGGTTCATCTCTAAGATCTAGAAAGAGTATCTAGAAAGAGTATAAAATCACATTCAAATAAGTAAAGGAAGCGTGCATAGCTCGGATGTTATATATGTGCATTCACTTCCAGGGTTTGTTTTATCATCCCTTGAATATATAATCCGGAATATCGACATTTCTTAATGACTAAAATCACAAAAAGTTTTCTGAATAATCTATGAGGATAGGTATAATGTTGCGAGTATGAATACTAACTAATTCAACTTGATTTCTATATAATGTCTGATTTTATTCTCAATAATAAGCTTGGTTACAAAACTAGATTTCTTCGACTAACCTCTCCAGACATTCTACTACGCTAGCCAACAAACAAAAATCGGTAAATCTGAATCGCAGGTAAAGTAGGGGAAAAAAGGAGGCACATTGAAAATTTCCAAAGTGAGCACGAAGCATCCCGCCCACTAAATTAACGACGGTTGATTTGGATCGCTGTTAACCGATTTGTTCTAACATTGATTAAGTTAACATCTGGTATACTTTTGATTGGTTCTCCCATTAAGAAGTGCCCTGGAGTTAAGGCCTCAAGGTCATTAGGATCTGATGAAAGTTGACAAATTGGCCTTGAGTTCAGGCAGCTTTCTATTTGTGTCAATAAAGTGCTAAATTCTTCAAAGGTGAGTAACGCAGAACCCATCACACGTTTTAAATGATTTTTGCAAAACTTTATTCCTGCTTTCCATAATCCACCCATGTGCGGCGATCCTGGTAGAATGAAATTCCACTGAATTTCTTCTTGAATCAAGACATCGTTGAGAAAATCATGTTCCTCTCTTAAAAATTCGTAAAGTTCCCTGAGCTCTCGATCAGCGCCTGTGAAGTTCGTGGCATTAGCACTGTTCAACTTTTTAGGAGGACCCCTTCCAGCTGCGAATCTTCGTAACGCTGCTATAAATGCTTCTAATGTCAACGCAGAGACTGCTTCTAAGTGGATGGCCTTAGTAGCGAAGCAAATAAAAAGTGCAATGTAAGAATTTTCTGTCTTTCTACCACAACCTTTGTTGACTAAAGTGATAATTGGTCCACCGTAGTCAACTCCAGTAACAAAAAATGCAAAGCTTGTGGCTCAACGTGCAGACATCTAAGATGCTCTTGTTCAAATATTAACAATGTTGAAAGTGTGCTGTTTGACATCAATTCTTTCCTGCTTTCTAGATTCTTGATTTCGTCATTGAAATAAACCTTCTGTGCACTTTTTACTAATAAGTCCAAGGATCTTTGTAACGCCGCAGTTGTTAAAGCAGAAGTGTTTCGTACTGCAATTTTCACCTTGCAGTTGTTGATAAATCTAAGACAGGAAGTCAAAATTCTTTGAATTTTAGTTAGTGAAGACTTATCCTTTGTGAGTTTCAAGAGAATATCTTCAGGAGGCTCTGAAAGAACATGTGCCTTGATAGATCCTCTTTCTTCCTTGTAAGCTTCAGTTTGAATATCTGTGTTATCCTCAAATTAATTCTTTAATATTATTAGTGGAAGTTCCTCTTTCAAAGAATCAGATCCATTCCACCAAAATTTGCCAATTTTATACTAGAACTAGGTTCTGGATCTCTAGAACTCGATTTGACACAAAGGGCTTCCATCTTGCTGCGTCTCCTCGTATCCATGCCAAAGTAATCATGGAATTCGTCCAGGTATATTTCTTCTCAAATTGAAGTCCTAGAGCTTTTTCCACGTGTTGCATTAATCTTGCCAATGCTAATGCTCCACACAATAGTATTCGAGGCAGTGAAATTTCTTTGATTGGTGCAACCTTCGATTTTGAGCATAGTAATGCTGTTAATGAATGTGCAAGGTTGTCAAAACACTGGATAAAAACGCAAGCGCCATATGCTTTTGTAAACGCGTCGCAAAATCCGTGAAAAGTAACTTGAACTGCGTTGTCGCAAATTACGCTTCTTGGAATTTGAACCAACTTGATGTTACTCAAGTCTGCCAAGTAGTCCGACCATCTTGACTTTGAGTTATCAGGAACAGAGTCGTCCCAATTTATATGCAATTTCCAAGTTTCCTGCATTATCATTTTCGCATTGATGATTGCCGGGCCTATTAAGCCAAGAGGATCATAAAGCCGAGCAATAACTGATAATATTGCTCTCGTTGTTGATGCGGATTTCACTTCACAAGCAGAAAAGTGCAAATTGTCTGTAGCTGGCAGCCAGTGTAGGCCTAATGTCTTGATTGTTTCGTGGGTATCAATATTGAATTGAACCTTAATCTCTCGTTGATTAACTGGAATCGATTTCAATACGTCTTTTGATTTTGAACTAAATTTGTGTAGTTAAAATCCTCCCAACTCCATTACTCCGATTAGCTGGCAAAACAACTCCTTTGCTTCTACTTCAGTGTTGGCATCGGTCGAGAAGTCATCTACGTAAGTGTCCCGGAAAACACCTGATGCTAAATAAGGCGCGCATGCCTGGCCGTACGTTAAAGTATTCATATCAAATTCTTGAATAGGCTCTTTTTCAAAAATCTAAATAGAATTCGTTGAAGATTTCGATCTTATGGATGAACTAATACTTGTCTATACGTTTCAATGACATCTGTAGTTATCGCAATTTTGTGTAATCTAAAGCTCAATGTAATGTCAATTAAATTCTCTTGTAATGTAGGTCCAACTAGCTGAATATCATTCAAAGAAAGCCTGGAACTTGTTTTTAATAATTCAACAAAGACTACATGCAATTGAGTCGTGCTACTTGCTTCTCTCAGTACACTATGATGTGTTAGATAAACCGTTGTGTCCTTTGGATCTACATTGCTAGACTTTACAGGTTACATATGTCCCAAATCTAAATATATTCTTGCATAAATTCGCAATACTTTTCTTTCAACTCTACATTCTTCTTAAATCGATGTTCTAAGTATTGCAAAATGCTTCAACGTAATGTCTCTAGATTTACCTAAAACCGATTTGTTCTGTCGTAGTGGTAGACGTACCACAAAACGACCGTTTGCGTCTTGAGTTGTTGTTTCAAAGTAATATTCTTCGCATTTCTTTTCTAAAATGGACATCGAATCGCTTTTAGTGTCTTTATAATATTCGATTTCCCACAATCTTTGTAATTCGCTTTTAAATTCGTCTTCGTGTTCTAATAAAGTAAATAGTACGTTGGTTCGAACGTGACACGCTGCAGAGACGATCGATCCACTCCGATTAATAGCACCAGAAACAATCCAACCTAAACATGTGTTGTGTATGATGGGCAAATCTTGTCCTAACCTAATTTTTCCAGGTTCAAGTAAATCTAGGAAATATTCAGCACAAATAATTATATCTATCTGACTTCTCTTATCAAAATGAGGATCGGCTAGCTAAATCGCCTCTGGAATGTGCCAATCGGTTACATCGATCTGAACCGAAGGTAAATCGTTTGTTACCTTTGGAGTCGCAAAACAATAAACATTCGTTTTGAAGTATGAGTGCTGTGACGCTATCACGATGCTACAAGCTTGATTGAGATGACTTGACGAGCCATTTATACCTAAAATAGGGTTGTCGACTGATTCTATTTTATGATACCTAATTTGTTACAAGTTGCGTAGGATACAAAATTTGCTTCACAAGCTGAATCTAAAAGTACTCGAATTGCATGGTAAGAGCCATTAACATGTTTCGCATAAACTATTGCTGTTGCCATTAAATTATATTTCGATTTATTATTTTTATCTTGTGAATGACAAACAGTTAAAATTGATTTCGAACATTCTTGTGAAGACTGCACAGCTGATTCTTTACCGCGTGTTTCTTTGGGTCCATGACGCTCTGACTTTTCTTGATCTTTTGGTATGTGACACAATGAAATGTGTTTTTTTTCTGGCAATGACCACATGGACCAGCTTTACAGTCTATCACAAAATGGTTGTCTCTGAAACAATCAATACAAATCCTTAGCAAAAGTATAAATAATGGTCACCCTGGCACAAGTAACATTTTCCTCTTTGTGCAAAGGCGACTGTCTTTCGATTTTCGTTTGATTTGTTCGAAGGCCGAACACCTGGTGTTCTCCCTGGATTAGTCGCATTGTCTGACTTCGATACAACCTGTTCTTGAGTACCTGGAAACAATCTTTCAATCATTTTACACCTTCTTTGCAAGAATTCAATGATGTTATCAAAAGTCTGATCGATAGCAGGTTCGGATTCGCAATGCTACTCCCAATATCTTCTAGTGACATTATCTAATTTAGACTCTATCATGTGAACTAATAACGCGTCCCAAGATCCAACGGGAAGATCCATCGATTCTTAAATTCTAATATGCTTTTTTGTATAATCAATCAATTCTCTTGAAGAGTCAGCTGATTCCTTTTGAATGTTGGGTATATTGAATGTGTTTCTTTTTAATCAACTTTTGAGCCTCATATCTTTCTTGCAACAACTTCCACGCTATTTCATAATTTTTGTCAGATTCTCGATTTTGAGGATTTTCAATACTTATACGCGAAAGTAACGCGGCTTGTTGTTCTAATATACGAGTCAATGTTTCATTATTACAATTCGCACTTGTATTTATATTAAGAGACGATAGTTCAAAACTTTCATTTGATAGAATATTGTTAAGAAATCTTTGTAATTGTACCTTTACCTCGGCATATGATTCCTCAAGTTCCATATTCATGTTGTTATCTGCTGTGAGATCATCGTCCTCATCAGATAATTTAAATATAACTTCTTGAATATTCCGAAATTCTTTGTATATTGCTTCCAATTTTTCAATGCGAAGGACGAGTTCTTCTTTGTAAGTTTGGAAAACTTCATCTTCCACATTTTTTACAAACACTCTCATCCTTAACGATAAATTGATGAAGTTATAGACATTTTGTGCAAAGTTTCAAATAGTTTGATGCCCTAACCTCAATCGACGTTTAGCTGCGGGTATGAATACTAAATAAATTCAACTTGATTTCTATATAATGACTAATTTTATTCTCAATAATAAGCTTGGTTACGAAACTAGATTTCTTTGACTCACCTCTCCAGACATTCTACTACGCTAGTCAACAAAAAAAAATCGGTAAATCTGAATCGCAGGTAAAGTAGGAAAAAAACGAGGCAAATTCAAAATTACTAAAGTACGCACAAAACAATAGGAATCATATTACATTAAATAGGCAAGGTGAAGAATGACAAAGATGTCTTTGAATTTTGCTAGAGGGTTGTTTAATCATCCCTTTCTTAGAGAAGCTGATAAATTAACTTTTCGTAAGGAATAAATCACCAAAGATCAGGCCTACAATATCACTTTGAATCACACATATAGGGAGTGTCCTTTAGGAGGACTTGCATTATAATCTATTTTCAGGGTAGTCTAATCATCCCTTATTATTGAAACAAAGAAATCGATATTTTAATACGGGATAACCCACCACAAGTTTCTTTATTGACATATTATTGATCAACAAAATCACTTTAAAACATACATAGGAAGCGTCTTTCAACAGGATTTGCATTATTATTTATTGTCAGGGCCATTTAATCATCTCTTATTTATTGAACAAGGAAATCGATATTTCGTACGGGATAAAGCATCAGAGATTTTTTTCATTGTACATTGATCAACAAAATCACTTTTAAAGAAAAATAGGAAACGCTTCTTAGCAGAATTTGCATTAGAATTTATTTTCAGGTTCATCTAATCATTCCCTTATTATTGAAGCAATGAATTTGATATTTTAAACGGGATAAGGCACCAAAGATTTTTTTTAGTAATACTTTGATTAACAAAATCACTTTAAAACACATACAGGTAGCCGGTTTTTAGAATGATTTGCATTAGGATTTATTTTCAGAGTCATCTAATCATCCCCTAATTATTGAAACAAGGAAATAGATATTTTATAAGAATTAGAGCACCAGAGATTTGTTGATCAATGTATTAATAAAAGAATCTCTAGTGCTTTATCCCGTATAAAATATCGATTTCCTTGTTTCAATAACTAGGGGATGATTAGACGACTCTGACAATAAATGCAAATCCTGCTAAAAACGCTACATGTATAAGTGTATATGTTTCAAAGTGATTTTATTGATTGATGTATTAATAAAAAATCTCTGGTGCTTTATCCCGTATAAAATATCGATTTCCTGGTTCAATAAATAAAGGATGATTAGATGATTCTGGAAATAAATACTAAAGCGAATCCTTTTAAAAGAAGCTTCCTATGTATGTTTTAAAGTTATTTTGTTGATCAGTAGTATGTCAGTAAAAAAATCTGTGGTGCGTTATCCCATATGAAAAATCGATTTCTTTATTTTGTTGTATGTCAAGCATACACATTGAGAACCTCGGAAATCTAAGCA
>CAKNXH010000109.1:101436-149495 GCA_932178445.1 Andricus quercusramuli
AAAAAAATATCTATGAACAATATTTTATGAAGTTTAAGAGAACTTATAAAAAAAATTACTTTTAAAACATTTTTTTTCTTTCTCTTTAATGCGACTTAGAACCTTTCACCAGCGAGTGCAAAAAAGGACTCGGAGTCGTTAGCTTCGTAGTTGTTGTTTGAAATTTGTTAAGTGATATAAAACACACCATTTAAAAAAAAATTATTTCAGCTTCGGGAAAATGTTTTGCTCCATCAGCCATTCGAATTTTATAAGGGAAGTTTTTTGAAAAAAAAATTATTTTGCGTTTGCACCTCTTTTTTTTAGGCTTTGAAGTTTTTATTCAGGTTAACCGATAGTTTTTTCTGTTTTCTCAGATGATTTACAAGGATTTAAACAATTTTGAAATTCTGAAAACGTCATGTGTTTTTAAAATTTGATAGAAGCGACCTATTTTTTATAATTATAATCGATTATAATATGAATTATCACCTTAAATTCGTTAAAATTATAGAGGCTTCGGAGTTGTTAACAAACCGAAGGATCGACATAAAAGCATGATTCTTTCAGTCAGTATTAATAATCATTAGCAAGTTAGTATTGCAATTTAAACTGCATCATATATTTATAAAAAGTGCCCAAGGCCAATATTGTAAAAAAAAATTTACCAGTCCTGTCACATTTCAAGTATGTGAATCTGTTAGGAGGGACATTGTATGCAGGGTAAAAAAGTGACTATTAGTTACAGAAAAAGGTATGCCTAACTGTAATTTTGTTGTACTTTTTCTGCATGGGCTAATAACGTAGACCATCATATGTGCTATAATCACCTTAGTAGGTCAAAAATGTTAAAGGAACATCGAATAAACATCGAGGGACATACAAATTGAAATCTATTTGAAAATCGCCCATACATTTCCAATAAAAAATAAAATAGTTCAATTGAGTTGTTGAATATTCTCAAATCATTCTTTTTCCTCATACAATTAAAAGAACACCATAAAAATATTGTAAGTAAGGGAAAAAAGGTATTTTAATCAACTTGAGATATTTTTTTATGTTTAAAAAGTATACTTTTTGGATTTTTTGCGGGAAAGTCTGATTGCTTGGGCCGATTATCGGAAGTACTTCATTCCGAGTAGCGAAAGAAATCCGACCAACGTATGCTCGTGATTCCGAACATATGATTGACTTGAATTTGAGGTTATATTTCGAAACATTTCATTCTCACGCTCTCGAATGATATTATTCATTATTATATTTTTTAAGGTTTTATATTTTAAGCAAAATTGTATTTTTCAGTATGATTTTGTTACGACTGGCTGCTGCTTTTCGAGAATTATAAATGAACAAATGACTCTGCTAGAAATTGTAAATCGCATTTTCGCCAGCTGTCTGCTACATACTTCGTTAGTCAATGGATCATTATTCTGACTTGTTACGCGCTTTTTTGGAAGTGACGTTTCAAGGTCACAGCGTTTTTGAATAAGGATTTCGATACTTTTCTTAAACATTTTTTTTCTCGACAATGAAGTATTCAAAACATTTTTTAAGAGCACTGAAATGTTCAGAGTTTTAATGCAGCGTTTAAAAAATTTATTACTTAAAACTCATTCAACGACCACATTTTCAGATATAGGAGAACAATTTTGAACAAAAGAGGGAATTTTCTACAAAAAAAGTTAAATTTTCAAATAAAGAGATAAATCTTCGATAACATGAATTTGAAACATAGAAGTTCAACCCTCAGCCAAGTAGTTGAATTTTTTCCCAAAAAGGTGCACACCAGAGCTTCGTTATATGTTCAATCTCGGGGGTTGTCTGAACATGGCCTTGTGCATATATCGCCAGCAGCGAAACGTAAACAGGCAGGGCCACCTGAACCGTTTCCAGGACATTGCGCAATCTACTTGACTGCGGAGTAATGCAGTGCGTCCCTTCATAGACGGAGTCGCAACCGTCTCTCACCTACCCCTGAGAAACTGTTTTGACGAGCAATTCTAGAAATTGCTAATATCGCCTGCAGACGCTCGGGCATATAACGAAGCTCTGGTGTATTTTAAATACTCCTAACTAAGAAGATTATTGACCTGCCAAAAAAATACGACTTTTGAATAAAATAAATCAATGATAAATAGTTTAATTATCGTACAAATTGTTTCATTTTCAACCCAATACTTAAATTTTTAGCTTCTTATGCATTTACACATTCTGAATATTCAACGAAATCAAATAAAGCTGGAGAAAAAAGTGCTTAAAGCCCTGCAGGCTTTGAAGTAAACATTCTCATCGTGACACTCGCTCTTCGTGCTCGATTTTCGACATACATTTTCAAATGTGTATTTATTTTCTGAACTACCTTACAATGAAAAGAAATTTTTGATGGATGAAGGAAGAACTTCGATAGGTAAAACAAAAATGACAAATCCTATCGATAAATGGTTACAAGAAATTTGATAGAAATTTGTAAATGCTATAATCTCTTTTTTAGACTTTTTCCGTGTTTCGCGTTGTTTGGCTCAAAATTTGATTTTGCGATTGTTTCATTGTATTTTCGATAAATGAAACAAAAATATCAAGGGCTCATAACAAAATGGTTTATGGAAACATTATATGTCATCCGAAAATCTACAACTTCTGTATTGAACTTTTTTGTCTGGCGTCATCTGGCGTAAAATTTTATTATTCAATTTTCACATAGCATTTTCGATGAACAAAACAGTAACAGTTGGTCATGGAATGCTACTTCACGATCACATTCTTTCTATGAGGACCCAAAAAAGTGTGTCTGTATCTATGAAAATCTCAAAACTTTTACTCGCTCCACCTCCAAAAATATTTATCCTAATAATAGGGTTAGGTTTGAAAGCAGCTTTAAGCTGTACCTCGCCCTTTGGGTTCTTATGTTAACTCTGTCTGCCATGTACATATCATTCCTGTTACGAACTCAATAAAGATTTATTATTATTATTATTATTAACGTTTTTCTATGAAGTACTACCCAACAGCACAAAACTTCAACTCTCAAAATTGTACAAAATTATATATTATTTTTTTTTGGTTTCTAATAGGCCGATATAATAGAAACTATATAAATTTGTCATGTAAACAGCGGGTTTTCCTTAAAAGTAAAATATTATGTTACGATATGAATATTATTCAGATTTTGAAATCAGTTTTAGAAACTGGGATTAATTAAATTTCGTTCCATGAAGATCACTCTGATGAAATGTAAATATCTCAGAAGGACAAAATTAGTTGATAATTTAAGAGATAACAATTATAAAATACGTTATATAATCTGAGGAAGCACTCCAATATTCTTCAGTTACATCATCAATTAATTCCTGGATTATACATTAATCAGTTTTTCGTCTATTTGAGAAGATGAGGATTTTTTATACTCTCATCATATCCCTGGCAGCTATTCTCAATCCTATAGGTAAACAGAATAATATATTATATCTATAATTTCAAATAAATTTTTGTAAGCTTGATGCAAATCAATCTTTGATGGATTTAATCTTCATTCTATCTGAATTGCTTCTTGCTTCTTCCTTCTAAACTTTATCTGAGGGGTTTAGAAATAAGTGTAGAATTATTCTGATTTCATTCCGGGGAAAGCACACTATTATACATTTGAAAAAAGTAGATTTTTGAGTACCTCTTACTTAGTTCAGAGTAATTATTTTCCAATAGTTATTAATGTTTCTGCAGGAACAAAATATATCCAAAATTTTCTTTCTGCATATAATATTTGGATGTACTCTCCAATGAAATAATGAAAACCTACGCTCTTCAAGACCTGCGTGGTGAAGCTGTAGGCAAAAATTGCACAGGATTTGATTTCTAGGGCAGAAAATACCTTTTAAATTACCTCAATTGAAACTCTTTCCAACTAATTGTTTACGAGATAATAATTGTTATTTGGACATATTATGCTTGCGTGCAAAACATATAACCGCTGTTTCAGCATTCGCCACCGCGCGCACTCTCAGTCATGTCTAAATTTCTAATTAGCGAATTGCACCCTGTCTCTACGATAATGCGAGTGTGTAAATTAAAAAAAAAAATTTACACTTTGTTTCTTGTTGCAGAGTTGAGTTCACTTAATGGCGACCCTCTTCCTGGAGTTTCTCGTTCTGGCACTTCTTCTCCTGGCAGGTCTCTTCCTACTGGCAGACCTTCTTCTCCTGCCGGATATCCTCCTCACTCTGAGCCTCCTCTTCGTCATGGGTCCAGGTCTCCTCCTCGCGCCAGACGGCGTTCTTCACTCCTACTTGGATTTGAGCCTGAACAACTTAGATTTATTCGGCTTATCCCCCACTCAAATCCGCACCGGATATTCGAAATTTGCCGATACACTTTTCCAGTTAATATGCCAATTAAATTGAGAGGAGCCCGTAATGTCACTCTGCCCATGCCAATCAAGGAGCAAAATGTCTTATCAACATCCACTGGTGACATCTCGGCAATATTGGAACGTAATAATACAATTCTTCGTGGAATATTTCACATGGATTTCTCTCTAAAACGGGTGAAAATAAACATGGAGAGTGGCACGATTCTCGAAATGAGCCGAGATGAAATCAAGGAAACTCCTTTAGGCAAAAGCAACCCAATTTCACAGAATTTTAGAGCAGTTGATGTAAACGACATGTAAATGAAAATCCTCTACAAAATACTTCAATTTGAGAAAAAAATTTTAATATGAGATTGTTTGTGATTCTAAGTCGGCTTAAAATCCCAGAAATCAATGATAATTACAATAAAAAGTAATTGTATTGTCGTTCTAAATGCTTTAATCTTTCGTTCACGCCTCAATCTCTCGTTTTTGGAAAAATGAAAGAAAGTTTCTTTTGTTTCTAACCGTTCTAATCGCTCTTCCCATTTTTCCACACTGCCCCCCTCCCTTAGTTCCCCCTTGAACTTCATCCACTTCTCCCTCCTCTCCTATTCCGCACTTTCCCTACTATTCTTATTCCTTCCTAATACCCCGCACTACCTTAATACCTCTCCCCTGAATTTCTTCTATCTCGTCTCATCACTTTATCTACTCCCCCTCCTCTCAGTTCTCATACTTCACCTCTCCAAAATTTTTTCCACTCTCCTTACTTCCTCGAAGTTTCTCGTACCCTCATTTTCCTCCACTTCTTCTACTCGCATTTATCCTACTACTATTAAACCATAAAAAATGTAGAGAATTATAAAATTTGATAGATTTTCTATTCAGACAAAATACGATATTAAATAAGCTTCTATAGTTTTAAGAAAATTTAATCAAAATCTATCAAGGCATAGAACATAAATTCTATAAGAACATTTAAAACAAATCTTATTGAATTCTATCAAATTCTATCAACGAATTCTATCAGAAAGACCTGTTTAATATTCGATCTGTGCCATTTTTTAGGATTTAAATTCGATTCTTTGAAAAATCTAGAGAAATAAGGGTAAAAATTTCAATATTGTGTGAAACTGACCCTGAAATCTGCTCTTTATAATGAGCCTAAGGAACTGTAACAATATTTCCTGGTTTTTTAATTATCATAAAAAATATAGAGATGTGCTCCGGGACCACTGAACTAAGTGATTTTCGTCTTAAGAGATTTCAAAGTTTATTTTGGGCGACTTTAAAATGTTCAACATTATTTCCTGGATTCAGATATTGATAGTATTTGGAATCGAATCATCAAAATTAGCACAAAAAAAATTAGACTATTCTAATTCTGAAATATTCTATCTTGTTTTTTTTCCGGGATATCCTGCGAAATGTCAAAACATGTTTCTAATAGCTTGTTTTGTAAAGTCTCATCATTAGGGTGGTCCAAAAATTCTAACTTTCATTTTTGGTGATCACCCCGTCGTATTTATTTGTTTTTTGGAAAAAGCAATTCCATGTTCTTTTAAAAACAGGTGAACTTCAACCCGTTCTCCAGGTCTTTTGAAATTAACACGGGATTTTGCATAAAAAAGCACAGTTTCCGAAATAGATTGGAAAAAGAAGTACTTGTTATTAATTTTTTGTAAATGAAAGTTTAGTAACCCATTGACGAATGTTCAAGGAATAATTTCCACCAAATAACTTTCAATTTTGAAACTCAGACCCCTTGTATTGTCCCTGGAAAATTCATTAGTTATTTTTATTTAAGATCGAAATAAAATCTACTTATTCCTGAATAGTTTGATGCAAAATTAGCATAGAAAGATTCACGGGTATAATCAGATTTTTAAACTACCCCATTTTTGGCTCATTAGAGACAAATAATTAACAACTAAAACAAGAAGGTAGTTTGGAAATATACTTTTTAATTGTGGATCTTTTTCGTGCTCATTTTTCGTGAAACTATTAATGAGAAAGTAAATTTCATTTCGATCTTAGATAACAATTTCTGGAAATTGATCTTTTTATTTAAATTTTTCTAAGAATGTTTTAAATATTCTATTTTCTACTTTAAAAGTCACAAATTTTCAAGAATTTCTTAACTGATTTTCAATCTTTCAAACAATATTCTTTTCCGTAAATTATGAAAAGGTTTTATTTTTCGGGAAAAATGAGACAGTTGATGAATGTCAAATCATGAAAAGTTAGCATTTTCCGGAATTACTGGCGGCCATCACTTCCACTCCACTATTACCTCGCACTAAGCTAGTAGCCCTCCTCTCACTTGCCCTCAGCAAAAACCCTTACTACCAATCATTTCAGCTACACTTCGACCCCGATTTAGTAACCCCTCGTTTAGTAATTCCTGGAATTGCGGGCCCACGTATTTTCTCAGCGTGCAGGGCGAGAGACGGTTGCGACTCTCGACTCGGAAGGGCCTCAGTGCGCGAGTACTCAGTCAAGTATATTGCGCAATAAAATAAATTCCAATTGGAAACGGTTCAGGCGACTCTGATTGTCTACGTTTTGATCTCCCCAATTTAGTAACAAGGCCATTTCTAAGCAACTCCAGACACTGCTACTAACTCTAGGTCCGAGCATACTTCTCTTTTCCTCATTCGCCTACATTTCCATTATCCTTCCTCCTCTTATTTCCCCTCACTTCGTTCTCTATTAAGGTGGCTCTTATTTACTCTTGGCAAAAATTTGTTTTTGAATTTTAGTGATACCCCCCTCCCCCCGTTTAATTCCATTTTATGTAGAAATATTTCCTGTAAAATTTGAGCGCAATCTGACTGAAAATTCAAGATGGCGATCGGTGACTGGCGTGCTGAACCGATCCTCCTCGAACTTTTTGTGTTTTGTGTGTTATTCCAGTCTGAACCTACTCTAAGTTTTGTTCAAAGTGATTGTGAGTGCCTCTATTACAATAGAACCCTGACTCTCCGCTGCAGCTTTTTTATTAACTGCCTTTATCTTGCTTCTAACGGTGATTGCTCCGATAGCATCATGGGTGCGTGTTCCGTGTGCAGTGCAGCAATTAACAGGGGTGCCGCGGATGTTTTAATGTGTGGGAAATGTGGCATTTTGATCCATTTGGCCTGTGCCAATGTTGGAATTTCCAAAGTTGATTACGAAAATCTTAAAAAAGGCCGTACTGAATATTGTTGGAAAAATTGCGTATCGACAACTAGTGCCATCTCTCTGTCACAGGAAATAACCGCTAGCCCAACGAGACCAATTAAAAAGGACCAGAAGGTCGGTAACGATACCGTAGTACCCCTCACCCCTTTGGACACCTTGGTAAGTGCTACGACTGTACCTGTGAACATCATCGATCTTATTCGAAAAGCAGTCTCGGACGGCCAAAGAAAAGCGCTTGCGCAGTCGAATGAGATTTTGACACGACTCAGTGAGTTTGAAAACAAACAACAAGCTTTTAATGACAGCCTAAATGCTACGCTCTCTGAGATCAAATCTAATCTCTCAGATAATACTAAGCCCATTGATTCACTGGAAATTGGAACCGAAGCAAATAAGGAGGAAATAAACCTAATAAAAAAGGAAGCTAATATCCTTAAAGCGAAAGTGACCACTTTGGAGCATGCGCTCAATGCCAACGAGCAAGCGGCTCTTCAGACTACGCTTGAGATCCATGGGCTCCCCATGAAGCAAAATGAGGATCTCTTTGCCACTTTAAACTCGATTGCTACAGCTCAAAGCACTTACTGACCAACCCCTCCATTCCTCCGATCATTGTTGCTAAGTTCAGTCGTCAGGAACTACGCGACAAGTTCATTGAGAGGCGCAAGGTGAAAAGGGATTTTTCGACTGCGATCCTTGGATTAACCTACAAGGAGAGAAGGCCCATTTACCTTCGCGAGGCATTAACACCTCTCTACAGGAAGATCTATGCCATCGCTTTCGGTCTTCGAAGAAACAAAAAAATAAAATATCTCTGGATATCTGGCGGCAGAATTTTTTGTCGGAAGGAGGACGGTTCGCCGAGAATTCAGCTGACAAATCTCCAAACTGTTGAACGACTGACATAGCAACGACGGTCTAAGTATACTATGTTACCTTCAATAGCGATTTTTTACAGATATTCTTGGGACGTGCACTACGTTACCATTTTAGATTATATTAACTGGATTTTGTTAATTATACCTAATATTTTCTACAGTGTTTATATTCACCTGATTTTTTCTATACATCTTGTGACATTTGATATTCTCCCACTTTTTAGATTACCTTTTTTTGCGATTTCTCACAGAAATCTGTGGGACATATACCACGCTCACAACTGCTATCTTTTTGATTGAATATTTTTTGCAATGCTTTTCTTATTTAACTATAGCTGGTTTACAGTGTTTATTCAGTTAGTCGTTACTCATTCTCTATTATACAGATTGTCTGACTTTAAGTGTAATTACATTGCTTTGGCTGTGTATGGGTTGGTTTATTGTTTCGGTCATTTTATATGCATGCTTGGGAAGCTTCTAACTTTTGATTTGTTTCTTTTAATTTTTCAATGGACACATTAAGCATTTGCCATGTTAAGGCTCAGTCTCTTTTAGCACATTTTATAGAATTCAATCACTTTTTCAGTGCCTGTTCCTACCATGTCATAGCTGTTTCTGAGACCTGGTTAACACCAAATTCACTCTCTAGCTTCGTAGAACTTGACAATTACACGCTCTTCCGGAGAGACAGAGATGAGAGAAGAGGTGGTGGAGTTTGCCTTTTTGTGCATGATAGCCTTAGAGGATCCGTGGTGGAAGTGAGTCCAGTGAACAATTATCCTTCGACAGAATTTCTTTTTGTTGAAGTTAGCTCATCCTCCGACAGTATTTTAGTGGGCGTAGTCTACAAACCACCCAATGCCTCTTATGGCACAGAACTTGAATCGGTAATTTTCTCACATATTCCCAACTTCAATAACATTGTTCTTACTGGAGATTTCAACACCAACTTGAACATTTCCTGTAATCAATCTAAATATTTAAAATCTTTAGTACTTTCTTCAGGACTCTCAATTGTACCCCATTCCTCAACCCATCACACTGAACATTCCATTACTCTCATTGACTTAATGATTGTTGATGACATTGACAAGGTACTCTCCCACTCGCAACACCCTATTTCTTTTCTCTCCAACCATGACTTGATTAACATTACTTATAAATTCTCCTACAATCCGGAAACAGCACGTACACAGAAAATGACGAGGAACATCACTAACATCGATGAACATAAATTTCATGAACATCTTATCACCTTTGATTGGGAAAGAATTTTACTAGACACAGATATTAATAGTAAAATTGACGCTTTGACCAATTACCTTAACTCCGCGTTCAACAAGTTTGCTCCGCTACACGTTGAAGCTCAATTTCGTAAACTCAGAAGCCTAGTACAAACTAAACTCAGAGATGCACAAAATCAATATAACTATAACGAGATTTCAAACAGAAACGAAAAAGAGAATACTTGGCATCTCCTTAGACGACTACACCTCATCGCCCCTAAGCATGCATCTACAGATAGTAATTTTCCCCCCAATGAGCTATTAAAGTCTTTTTTTACATTCCCAATTCCAAACTTATCCAATTTATCTCAATTTACTCTACCTCAATCAACTTTCAATGACTCTGATTTCTTCTTCGAAGACATCGCACCTTAACACTTTTGAAAAAATTACTTGAAATCAAATCGAATGCTCTTGGAGCTGATGGAATTTCAATGCGAATGATTAAACTTGCCCTGCCTATTATCTTTCCCGTCATTTTACATACTTACAACGCCTCCCTTTAGGTTGGGGTTTTCCCTGATAGATGGAAAAAGGCTGTTATTTGCCCAATCCCTAAAATTACTAATCCTACCTCTCCAAAAGACTTTCGACCTATTTCGATTCTATGTGCACTATCCAAACCACTTGAGAAAATTGTACATTCTCAACTATCCAAATTTTTCGATACCTGGACCGCTATTGATCCGATGCAATCAGGCTTCCGGGCGAGACATAGCACCCTTACTGCTACTCTCAAAGTATCAACGGATCTCAAAATTGCAATGGACAAAAGGGATATCACAATTGTTGTCCTGTTTGATTTCTCTAAAGCTTTTGATATGGTTAACCATGAATTGCTGTTACATAAGCTTAAATCCCTAAGACTATCAAGCTCTGTACTCAAATGGTTAGAATCTTATCTCAGTAATCGGTCTCATAGAGTAACTAATAGTAGTGGCGAACACTCTGATTGGTGGGAGGTCCGAAGTGGGGTTCCTCCGGGCTCTATTCTGTCTCCCCTCCTATTTAATTTGTACACCTCTGACCTTGGAAGTAAACTTAAACATAGTAGCTACCATAAATATGCCAATGACTTTAAAATCTACTTGTCGGGACCTATCTCCTCACTCAGTGGATTATTGGCACGAGTACAAGAGGATATTGATTTGGTTACATGTTGGGCCAGGAGTAACGGTCTCACTCTAAATCAGGGTAAAACTCAGGCAATAGTTGTTGGACCTTCCTGTTCCCCTTCTCTCGAAACTCTGGCGTCTCTTTCACCCCTTCACATCGAAGGTTTTAACATCACATTCTCCGAAGTTGTTAAGGATCTGGGGTATTTTCTTAACCGTACCTTGTCCTGGAGGGAACAGGTACTGAGCATCTCGAGGAAAACCTTTAGCATACTTCATCAACTATATAGAAAGATGGATTCTCTACCTACTTCCACTCGTATTCTCTTAACTGAAAGTCTCATTTTGCCCCACTTTGACTATGGATGCATAGTATATGATGATCTAACAGACGCTTTAAATTTAAAACTTGAACGTGCATTGAATGCTTGTGTTCGTTTTATTTATAATGTACCTAAATATGAACATATATCTCCTTACCGACAAAGGGCTGGTCTACTTAACGTAGCTAAGAGAAGACAGTTTTTTATGGGTAATTCGTTGTATACCATCTTTCACAACCAGGCTCGTGAAAGGAAATTAATACTTAAAATTCAGTTGCACAGAACATGCAAGCTTCGACGGTCCTTTATAGTAAGAGGAGCCCGTTTATGGAATAAACTACCATCTGATATTATAAATGCATCTTCCCTGTATCACTTTAAAAATCTCTTTTCCCAATATTTGTTCAATGACTACAATTCCGCTCTTGAAATTACACACTGGTAAATATATAACCTTCAAAACTTCTACATTTCAAATTTGTGACTATCTGTTCATTGAGTTTATCACCAATCACATTTGTAATATATCTAAACTTCATCGAGATCAACTTTATTCATCTTATATAGTTTATAAATTAGTTTTAAAATAAAATCACCTACCTAACTAATGTTACCGATCCGATTTTGTACAATTTAATCATAACATGTATTCCTTTTGTTCCTTAGAGGGCTATCTAGCCCTAGGGACTTTTTATCAATAAATACAAATACTAAGTAAAAGGGAGCCCCTGGGCCCTTAAACATAAAGAAAACCACGTAATTGAAGAAAAAAAAAATTTATTTGTTTATTTTTTAAAATTCCATTTATATAAAAAAAACCTGTATGCAAAAGTTATAGATAGATTCAAAATGCACATAATATTATACATGACTTTTTCTCGTATGACTGTTTTCGAGAAAAACGCGAAAAAGCATGCTACGAATAAAGCTACTTCAAATACTCTAGTAGAGCATAGTCTAGGGGCTCTAGTCTAGGAGCATAGTACGTAGCACTCTTCCTCTTTTAGCCTACCAGGCAAGAGGGTGCCAATGTACCCCATACGAATATAGTAATGTCGTATTGTAGAGACATACCTGACGCAGTTCTCTCTTGGATATCGGCCAAGTCAAACCTTGTTTCCCATGTTTCACATTAGAAAATTTATTTACTTGGATATTGCTGGCATAACATATCTGGAAATAAATTGCCATCAAATAAAGACGTTTTGAGTGTTTTATTTTTTCATCTTCGTGTTGTGAAGTTAACTTTACGCGAAAGTGCCAGACTAGCATTGTAGGAGGTTATTGTTTTTTGGGAAAAAGCACGTATTCGAACTCAGGAAGTGAGAAACTGCATCCCAAAATTATAATGTTTGTACCAAGAATGGAGACAACTGCAAAAACACGCTGGGAGAAAATTGGAGGCTCATAAGAGAAAAGAAGCAAATTTCAAATTGAAGTTCGAGGATCTTTTCGATATAGCACATGCGAACGCTTTGGAAAATATTTCTATAGAAGAAAATAAGCAGTTTTTAATGAATCAACGGTTAAAGGGTCGACAAGGGTTTATGTTCGGAATCGATTACAGGGAACTTCTGAGAGAAAGAATAGTATCAAAACGAGAAGAGATAGCGTTGATGAGAAAGGAACGAAGCACTCTTGAAATTGAACGAATAAGTCAGTAATGTATACAGAATTGTAATCATGTAATACTCCTCATTATGTTTACATTTGAGTTTCTGAATTTAATTTTGCATCATTAAATTTCTTCTTTTCCTTTTAAAGATGAGACTGCCGAATTGATGTCATCTACAAGCGACAGCAGTTTGGAATCAGGTACAGATATAAATTTATCAGTTGCTGAAAAATCCACTGATAATATTGTGGTAGAACCCCCTCTCCCAGAAGATACAGAATGAGAATTTATATCACCAAACGCAAAACGGGCAAGAGAGAGCCGTACACTAGTGACTCCTAAGCTTGCTGCGGCCTTAGATAAATGTAAAATCAGTGACAGGGGTGCAGTCGATGTTCCGATTGCAAGTATCTAGGCACTAGTCCATGATGTCCGGGATTTTGTCATCAACAGGTTATCCATTCACTGTGCAAGAGAAGAAATACGGAAAGAAAATGCGACTGTAATTAAGAAGCAGTTAATGGACATGAAATTGCAAGCTGCTGTCGTGCACTGGGATGTTGAGTTACTTCCAGCTTCAACAGATAAGGGATCGTGCACATAATACGTAACGCGTTTTTCTCTCTTTTATATCGCTGAATTTCTTTTGGCTTCGCGGAAATTTTATTCTCGTCTCTAATGAAACAAATAAAAAACGCGTTACGTATTATGTGGACGACCTCTAAGGTAATTGTCGATAGACTTCTTATGATTCTTTCGAATGGCGATGTCGAGCAACTTCTTGGAGTGCCTGTACTGCAATCTGGAACTGGAAAAGAGCATTTGCTTGTGGACATTATATATATGAAGTTGTTCTTAGAAGCATTTCCGGTGAAAAAATTGACAAAACTACAGGTCCGAATGTATTGATCTTTACAATTTTTTATGAGGCTTGGTCTGAAATCAATGCTGATAATTTTCGATTAGGGATTGAAAACGTGAAGGTCCGAGAACACTTCAATCAGGGCGATGTATCTCGAATCCTAGACTTTGTTGAAAATACTTTGAAGGAACAGCAGCCTAGAGATAGGATTATAGGGAATTTTTGAAATTCGTAATAATTTTTCTCGGCGAGGAACCACCTCGTGGGCTATTTTTCCGTATTCTGTGGGGCCATCGATCATGCAAGGTGGATGGCCAAAGCTATTTTTTACTTAAAAATCTTTCTCTTTCGTCGTGAATTTTGAATTTGTGAATTTGCTCCAGAAGAAGAGAATGCGATATCTGATATTTGTATTCTTATTGTTAGTCTTACGTCGAAGCATGGTTTTGTGCGCCTTCTGCAACTGAAGCGTCTTATTTGGATTTCAGGGTTTTGTCAAAACTTCATGAATATCAAGCTATCGATCCCCGTATCTCTCGCCTTGCATTGAAAAAGCTAATGTATCATTTATGGTATTTAAGCTCTGAAATTGTCTGAAATTATCATCAGAAGCAAAAATCAAAATGGCCAATGCTTCGAATCGCGAAACAGAATCATTGAATGAGAATGTGAAGCGAGTACAAAAGTATAAAAGTAACAAAAATACCATATTGAATTTAATATTAAACACTTTAAACTCCTGAAATTCCAAGTCGAAATAAATATCATTTTCAATAATATATTAGAAGTTCCAACCGAAAAAGATTTGTACCATGTGTTATTGATGCTCGGAAACCGCCGAGCAAATTTGAGCAGAGCCACTGTTTTTATTATCAAATAATTAACAGTTACACACATTTTTTACACGTATGCGTGAATATGTAAACAGAATGATTTTTACAATATTAAATAAGCTATCAAATGTACCCTGATCTAACATTCTACAATAAATAGTTCATGTAATATGAATTTGTTAATTAAGTGTGTAATTTTGCTCAGTAAGCAAGGTACCGACGTATTTAATAAATTTGAATTGTTATAAAAAATATGGCCACACTGTCTTTCAATAGTTCTATGAAATGAAAGGTCTGCTAAGTATAAAAGGATTTTTTTCTTTCTGGAAATCAAAAATTAGCAGGGTGGGGGGTGAACCAGTCCGAAAATTCGGGAAAAATAACCGAGGTGTTCAAATGCTAATAACTTCTTTCTGAAGAATAATTATATTAGAACCCTTCAGATGCTCCTGTGAGAAGCTTGTCAGAAAGAACATGAACATATCTGCTGAGGTCTTGGGGGCGTAATTGGTTACCGCTCCACTCATGTATAGTAGTAGCGTTCCTGGTTCAAAGCCGGGCTTAAGAAAATTTTTTCCTATTCTTCAAAAATTATCTGACCGCAGCGAATTGGAAAGGATTAAATATTTTGTACAATTTATTTTCGTTTTGAATTGGCAGCTATTGTATAAGTTACATAAATATTCTATGTAAACACCGTATTTTACTCTAAAGTAAAATATTATATAAGTTGTGAAATCTGTCTTAACGAATACTAGCAATGAAATTTATTTCTACGAAACTGATTTTGATGAAATATAAATATCGTAGAGGGACCAGTTTTTCACTTATAATCTATGAGATAAAGACAATAAAATCCCAGTAAAAAGAAACTAATTTGGACGAATTAAGAAGAATTTGCCTGGAGCCTCCTTGAATGTTGCTTTGCCAAAATCTCGAATTGGAGATGGTGATCAATTCGTGTAAATTCGTGAAAAGTAATAAAGTCTTTAAATATTCTATTCGCCCGACCAAAATTCGGAAATCAAAATTCGGGCGAATTTGAACATGTTTATTCATTGCAATCCTCCCAAATAAGTCTTTTTTTACTGGGATGTATTATAAAATCCAAGGAAGCACTGGAATATTCTTTTGATACAACGTAAATTAAATTCTTTAGAATTGAATAAGTTTTTCGTATACCTCAAGAAATTGAGGATTTTCCCTACTCTACTCGTATGCCTGGCAGCTATCCTCAATTCTATTGGTAAATAAAATCATATTTTATATCTCTAATTTCACACACATTTCTTTCAGCTCTACTCAAATTAGAAATTGCACGATTTAATGTCCATTCGATCAAATCGCTATTTCCTTCCAAACTATACTTGAGTTTTTTTTTCAAAATCAGTACGAATTCAATTCCAATGCACTCCGAGGAATCCCACTATAACATATTTCAACAGAACTTTAGAGTTCTGAGCATCTCTATAATAGTTCTGAAGTACTTGATAGATTTTAGTAACATTCTTACTTTTAAAAATTTTAAACTTTTAAAAACGTTGGCACTTTTTAGACTTCTGAGTGAATTGAGCTTATTTCTAGAGTTCATGATGCTTTTAGAAAATAGTTCCGACCCAGAAAACTTTTTAAAAATATAACATTTTTTGTATGACCCTTCAATTCTTGGAGTATTCCACAAAAATTGTATTTGAGGTATCTGAAATACAAACTACATTGAAACAGTTATTATTTGAAATACATGTAAGAATCGGAGGCACAGCAGACATTTGTGGTGGGAAAGTGTGCCTAGTTAAGATCTGCTACGTGTAGATGCGTGCAGTATGTATGTACTGTACGCAAGGCTGCGCACCAGAGTCCTCCGATACGTAGAGGTGCGCAGTAGAGATACATGGCTCTCACAGTACGAAGTCGTGCGCAGTATGTGTACATGGCCCGTATGGTTGCGCAGTACAGTTCAGCAATGAATAGAACTACACATCACCTTTATTTGATGCATCAGGTTGTGCCTTATCATAAAGTGTGGTGGTCCGCGCAGTAGAGGTTGATAATGCGTACAACTGCGCATTATGTCCTGCAGAATGTGAGGGTACACAACAGACACGTGTGGTACATACAGCTGCGCAGTACCCTTATATGACACATCAATCTGCGAAGTAGAGTCCTGTAATGTGCAGGTCTGCGCTGTAGATTCCTTTAACATGCAGTATGCGCAGTAGAGTTGCGCAGTGCAGTACTGCAGTGTAAAGGCGTGCGTAGTAGAGAGGTATGGCTCGTACAACTGCGCGGTACAGTCCTCCATTGCATAGTGCGGCGCAGTAACCTTAAGTGACACATAAAGCTGCGAAGTAGAGTCCTGTAATGTCCAGGACTGCGATGTAGAGTCCTGAAATATGTAGGACTGCGCAGTAGAGTTAAGCATTGAAGTATTGCAGTTCGATGGTCTGCACAGTTGAGATGTATGGCTTGTACAGATACTCAGTGCAATCTTGCAGTACATACAGCTGTGCAGTACCCTTATGTGGTACATCAAGCAGCGAAGTAGAGTCCTGTTATGTGCAGGACGGCGCGGTAGAGTTCTGTAATATGCATGACTGCGCAGTAGAGTTGCGCAGTGCAGTATTACAGTACTGAGGCGTGCGCTGTATATATGTATGGCACATAAAACTGCACGGTACAGTCTTGCATTGCATAGAGCGTTATGCGTTATGTATCGGTGGTACATCAATCTGAGCAGTAGAGTTCTGCACTGTGAAGGGCTGCACATAAAAGATTTTTGATCCTTAGAGTTGCACAGTAAGGCCTGCAGAACGTATGGATGCACACTAGGCACGTCTTGTACATGAAACTGCACAGCAAAGACCTTCTGCGCAGCTCTTTGACCAACAAATATCTACTGTGCCGCTCTCTACACCATAAATACATAGTGCGCAGCTCTATTTCCAATAAATACCTACTTCATATCCTTGTATGTCGTAGGTGTCTATTTCGCAGCCTAACTTACCATATGTCTCTATTGAACAGACCTGCGCACTACAAGTCTCCAATGCGCAGCCTAACTTACTAAAAAAGTATACTGCGCAACTCTATGCCCATAAATGATTACTGTGTGGCTTCATGTCTCAGATATAGCTACTGTGCAGATTTATGTCCTATGAATACCCAATGCCTATCCCTGTATATCGCAGATATCTACTGCACAGCCTGACTCACCATATGTCTCTATTGCGCAGCCTAACTTACCGCAATAGTATATCGCGCAGTTCTATGTCCTATAAAGAACAACTGCACATCTTTATGTTCTCTAAATGCCTACTGAAAATTCCTACATATCTTATATATCTACTGCGCAGCCTAATTTATCGACAAAATATACTGTGCAGCCTCACTTATCACATATATTTATTGCGCCGCCCTGAGCACTGCGGGATTCTACTGCGCAGCATGATGCATCACAGCGATGTACGGCGCAACTTGTTGTTACACATATCTCTACTGCTCACCCCTACACATTAAAGGTGGCTACTGTCCAGCCTTATCTATGATATATGTATACTGTGCAGCTTCTAGCACAAAAAAATTCAAATGTTCATCCTTACATATCGCAAGTCTCCTCTGCACAGCCCTTCACACTGCAGAACTTTAATGCGCATCCTGGTTCACCACAGAAGTATACTGCGCAGTTATATGTTTTATAAATACATACTGCTCAGTCATATTACCCATAAATATATATTGCGCGTCCCTACATATAGTTGTTATCTACTGCGCAGTATATATAGCGCAGTCCTGATTGTTTGAGAGCTCTACTGCGCAGCCTAGTTTTCCACAAAAGTCTATTGCGTAACTGTATGTCCAACAAGTACCTACTGCGCATCTCTGTGCTCCATAAATACCTACTGCGCATCGTTATGTTCCACAAATACTTACTGCGCACCCCTACACACCGCATGTATCTACTGCACAGTTTTATGTGTCATATGTGTCCGCTGCGCATTCCTGAACACTGCATGACTACTGTGCAGTTTAACGCAGCAAAATCGTGTACTGTGCAGCTTTATGCTTCACAGATATATGTTGCGCATCTCTACTCACTGGAGTACTCTACTGCCCCCTACTTCAAATGACCCCCCCCCCCCCCCTTTAGTAGTCTTTTGTACTCTCAGTCTTTGACCATGAAATTCCTAAACTTATTATACACTCTAGGGATTTGTACTATAATTTTTATATGCTGATATTTCAAGTACATGGCGCTGAAATGCATCTATTTCATCAATGTAGTTGATTTATTTTGAACCCAGCTCTGTTTAGTAGACATCATGTGGGGCCGAATTCATTACTTTTAGGCATGAGATTGTTTTCGATTTTTTTTGTTTCAAATCACCCTTATGTAGGCAGCCATGGCTTTGTCGTAACGTCCCTGCTTCAGTTTAGATATAATGACGTAACTCAAAGATAGAAGAATTACCGAACTGAAAATTATTACATTAAATTACTTCTTATTGGTCAGAATTCTCTCTGATGATTAAAATTGATAACAGTATGTGAGGTTTCGACTGAATTAAATAACTTAAAAAGGAAGCAAATTGTATATTTATTCTGTTTTTTTTTCAAGCAGAATGAGAAAAAAATATCTGATGAGTGTAATTGTTGAACTAATTATAATGATTCTCGAAGTATAATAGAATATATGTACTTGTGCAGAAAAAAAATTTCCAATTTAAATTTTTTCCTCCACATGAGCCGGGTATAAAACACTTGTGACTACGACTAATAGTTT
This sequence comes from Andricus quercusramuli, assembly GCA_932178445.1. Classification (NCBI taxonomy): domain Eukaryota; kingdom Metazoa; phylum Arthropoda; class Insecta; order Hymenoptera; family Cynipidae; genus Andricus; species Andricus quercusramuli. The sequence goes on from CAKNXH010000109.1 coordinate 120,636, forward strand.
AATCCAAGTTATGTTTCTGCTGCATAAATATGTATGCAAAAAAAATTTTTGCTTAAAATGTTTGGTTGGATACCCCACATAGCACACTTCCCGAAAAAACCTGTTATTTTCTTAGGACTTAGTCCAAGTGGCCAAAAGAAAAAACCAGGTCTGCCGTAGGCTTAGAGCTATACTTAAACCTAGGTTAAAACATAGGTTCATGTCCGCCACGATTCTTTGGTTCACAAAAAAAAGTAAATTAACGCGAAGAATGTTTGCCCGAGAATTCTTTATTTTTAATATTTTTATTATATATATATATATATATATATTTCAAGTCAGAAATCGATTAATAATAATTAATATTAAATCTTTAATTTGTGTTACAATTTTAAAAGTGGTAGACATTACGCAGGTTTTCGTTTTTTTTTCAAGTTATGATTATGATTCAAATGCGGATTCAATAATTGGGTTGAAAATTGATCTTTTTTGGTTGAATTCAACGGGTATAATATATTTTTTTATTGAAAACTCATTCTATAAAATTAAAATTTACGGATTCTATTTTTGATTCACTAAATATCGTTACATTTACATCATAATTCAAAGATTCCATTTTCGGTTCACTGGATATCTAACTGGTTAAAAATTAGTTTTTTTGGTTCTACGATATTATTCATATTAATATTGAACAATTCTTTGAACTGAAAATTTTCCAATTCCATTTTTGGTTTGAGAAATGTCTTTTTAAATGAAAATTCACCTTTTTGGTTTAGAATTCGTCTTCTTTTTTTGAAAATTAATTCTTTTATCTGAAAATGTATTAATTCTATTTTTGGTTTTAAATTCATTATTGATAAGTTGAAAGATCGAGTATTTGGTAAAAAATGCATATATTTTGTTAAAAGATCGTATTTTTAGCTGGAAAATTAATCTTGTTTGTTGAGAGTTCATCTTTTTGATTTAGGATTCAACTATTTCGTAAGAAAAATCTTCTTCTTTGTAGATTCTTTTATTTGGATGCGGATTTAATTTTGTTCTGAAAATTTTAATTTCAGGGAGAAATTCATCTTTTTACTTGATTCTGGAATTGTCTTTTGCTTAAACGTTTTTAATTTTAAAGCAAATTATTTGGTCGTGAATGCAACATTGCTTAAAAATTCATTTTATGTGTAGAAAATTAGCATTTTTCCATTTAAAATTCACCTTTTTATAGAAAAATCTCGCTGACCATTCCACTATTTCATCAAAAATTCGTATTCTTCAAATTCAACAGGTTGAAAAATTTTGTTTCTATCTGTTAAAAATTAATTTTTTAATCTGAAAATTTCACGATTCCATTGTCAACGGAAAAATATCCTGTTTGTTTCAAAATTCGTCTTTCTTGATTGATGATTCCTCCATTTTGTTGAAGATTGAACTTTTTTGTTAAATATTCTGTCTACAAAAAAATGCATCTTTTTACTTGAGTCTTGAATTTTCTTTCGCTTGCAAATTTTGTATTTTTCTATTATGATAATTTTGAAGTAAATTATCTTGTTGTTAATACAACTTATTGGTTGAAAATTAATTTTTTTCCGTGGAACACGTTCCTTTGTTGAAAACTCAAACATTTTGTTGAAAATTCGCCTCTTTTGCTCAAAAGTTCGAATAGTTAGTGGATAATGCAACTGTTTGGTTAAAAATTAATTTTTCCTTCTTGCGAATTCGTATTTTAGTCGAAAATTCATTTACAAATTTGTTGTTAGAAATATTTATAACATGGTTCACTTGGTTCGTATTGTGCAAAAGATATTCAGCCTTAAAATTCAGTGCTGTCTTTACAAGGGGGAACCTTCCAGGATTTAATAAATTTCTTTCCCGCCCTCCTCTGTTTTATCATTCCCTTCCTCGTTGTAGCCCATCTTCTTCATACTCCTTGATCTTGCTAGTAGGTTTAGTCCTCTTCTGGCCTCGTTCACATTCAAGAGGGCAACCGAGCAAGTGCTTTTCTCACTTTTCTAGAAATCATATTTCCTTTTCCCTTTCTCTATGCGCACATACCTAATATTTGTAAATGATCCGTATTTTATGGTGATTTTGTTCATATTATATGAATAAACCGTTCATAAAATATTCTACTTGACCAATTCTAAACACAGAATAGGGTAATAGATTCTTCTGAATAAAATTAATATAAATACCATACTAAGTTCAGTATCAAATAATTCAAATTCCTAAGATTTTAAGTAAAAATATATTACATTTCTAACAAAATGGTTGAATTTTTAACCAAGAAATATCTTCCACAAAAAAGTTAATTTTTAACGAATGAGATGTATTAACAACCACATTTTTGACTTTCAAATTGAAAGAAAAAATATTGAAGAACTTTCAAGCGAAAGAGAAGCACGATCAGTCTTTGCTTATCCCCTACATTTGTGCACAGACCCTTGAAAATTAAACTTCAAAGCATCGACAACTGTAATTTTGTGATTGTGAATTCTCTTTTGTTGAAGCTCCTTCGACTTTAAAGAACACATTTTCATCACGTATCTCATGCTGTGCCCTGAATTCTGTAAAAAATGCAAACTTTTCTAATGTATGTTCAACACATTCATATCAAATGTATATAACATTTATTTAAGTACCACGTTCTATAATTATTTACTCAGATATTGCAAAATAAAGTACAAATTTTATTTATCACGACTAATTTAATCTTTGTTTCTTATTTCGCATTGAATTTTATTCTCAGCTACACAGGAAAATGTATCATTTCAATAAATTTATATTTTAACAATTCACTATAGAATTGGTTTCGAAATAAACGTATTTTCATTGTCTTGTTTTTAAGATTGAATAAAAGGTACGCACTCTATAAGAGAAAAATTCGTTAGTAATCATTTTATTGCAACTTTTGTCGCTTTTCCATTAGGGCAGTTTGTTTACTATGAATATTATTTTTCAAAATTAAACTAAAAATACGCATCCTAGCGTCAAGTGGTTTTAAGGGGTTAGTCAAGTTTCTGGTACTCAAAAAAGGCAATTTTTACTATTTTTTTTCAAAGACAGGTTTATTTACATCGAAATAAATGTTGTGGCATTCGAATAGTCTATATTTCGAGAAATCACAGTAATTTTTCTCTCATAGAATATCTGTAAATAAGCGAGTTATAGTCCATCTCCCAGAATTCTAAAAAAAAGGCGTTTTGCGGTGATCAAGATATCTAAAGAACGGCTTATCCGATCGATACCAAATTTTGACTAGTTATTTATACCACTAAATTGTTAACTTTAATCAAAGCATTTAGCGATATTTGAATTTTTCACAAAATGGCTCACGTTTCAACACGATTTTGTTTTTTTCCCAAAAAAACGTTTTTTTTCGCTACAAAAAAAAAAGAACAAATGGAGAAAATCAAAAATCCTTCGACCAAGGACAACAATTTAGTGCTATAAATAACTGGTCAAAATTTGGTAGCGATCGGATAAGCCGTTCCTTAGATATCTTGATCACCGCAAAACGCCTTTTTTTTAGAATTCTGGGAGATGGACTATAACTCGCTTATTTACAGATATTCTATGAGGAAAAAATTACTGTAACTTCTCGAAATATATAGTATTCGAATTCCACAACATTTGATTCAATGTAAATAAACCTGTCCTTAAAAAAAAATATAAAAAATTGCCTTTTTTGGGTGCCAGAAACTTGACTAACCCCTTAAGCAAATTTGTAGATGTAATTTAGGCGAAAAATTTTGTCAAATATAATGTAATTGTAGCTTGTGCCCTTTTTCCAAAGAGGTATTTTTTTTAAATATATTTTCATCGCAAGGGCTAATAAAAAATCTATATTTCCTTTTTGGTTGAACAACTTTTGTCTTTTCATTTTTTTCGTCTCTTGTGTCGTTTGTCCAAAAGTTTAATTTTCTATTTTTTTTTTACGATTAGAAGGAAATATACTCGTTCTATCTAAAAATTATTGATAACAAATTTTTATATTTTATTCGGTTGAACAACTTTTCTTCATTAATTTCATTTCGTACATTCTGCCGTTTTTCGAAATTTAAAAAAAAATGTAATGTTTTTTACAAATAAAACCAAAACCACGCATCCTATCAAAAAATAATTCATAACCAATAATAAATATTTTATATAATAATATAATAATAATAAATATATATATTTTATGTAATAATAATAAATTTGAATTAAAAATAAAATAATTTTTCGGGTTTCTATCGTGTGCGAAACCCGAAAAATCTTTAAATTTTCAATTTTTAATCTTCAATTTTCACTTGAAATTTATTATAAATTTGTATCTCTTGTTTGGGAGGGCAAAATGTTTCTTATTCTTTTTTTTGTAGCTTGAGTCGTATGTCCAAAAATTTTAACTTTTTTACATTCTCATCCGAGAAGGTATTAGATTTGTGTAAAATCTGACCCCCTCCGTTTTTGTCAAATGTCAATGTTTTGAGACCCCCTGAACCCGAAGAACAGGTTTTCACGTATGTGTCTGTCTGTATGTCTGTTTGTCTGTATTTCTGTCTGCCTATCTGTGAGCACGATAACTTCCGAAAGAATTGACTCATTGGGTTGTCCTTTTAAATACTCTTTTACACCTAAAAATGAAGGTCAAGTTCGTTAGCTAGCCATTTTGGATGGGAATTCAAAAAGTTTGATCATTTTCAAAATTTTTGGGGCCACTTTTTTTAATTCGAAAATTCTATGGAAATGAAAATTTAACGCCAATAAACGCAAGATATGAAAAAAGTCAAGAAGAGAAAAACGTTGCTTTTTGAACACCCTATAAGATTGTCATAAGAACTTTTTGAATTTTCTTGAAAAATCGAAAATTCAAATTTTGATCACACAAAAAAATAATGAAAAATCAAAAATTCAATTTTGCGGTTAAACTATATAAGATACGAAAAAAGCTGAATGAAAAAAAATTGTGCATTCAAAAAAGATCTGCAAATTTGCTAACAATCACGTTTTGATGAAATGCGTAGTTTTTTATTTGAATTTGTAAAAAACAGCATTATAAATAGAAAAATCTGCCCGCTTCGCGGGCACATTCTCATCGCGCGCTTCGCGCGCGGCTCGCTTCGCTCGCTAGTTTGAGCGCGCCTAGGGCGCGCACCTGTTATATCTCGCGCTTCGCGCTCGATGATATGTTTATCTCGCGCTTCGCGCTCGATAATATATTCACCTCGCGCTACGCGCTCGGACACATTTGCCTGACGCTTTAAGCTCAGTTCATCTTGGTTTTCGCACTTCATGTGCTTACTATTGCGCGCTTCGCAGGCTAATGCTCTCTTAGTTAGCTTCATCGTTATGACCTGCTTTTGGTTTAATTATGTAAACTTTACATAGAAAGAGGAACTAATTTACTTAAGGTTCTATCGACCTTAAGGAATACATTCTCATCAAGACACTCGCGCTTCGCGCTCGATATTTCGTTTAAAAATCATGTAAGTCTTGCGCCACGCTCGTTTCTGTTCATCGTTTAATGTAAACTCAAAAGTTTGATCGCGATCACGGCGCGCGATTTGGTTGTCGCGGTTCGCAATGACAATATTTTATGTTCAATGTTCTTCAAATAAAAATTATTAAATTTGTATTTGCTTTAAAATGAAGAAGGAAATTCCTTCACTTCAGCGTACATTTCCGTATCTTTCTAATAAAAAATAAATCATACAATCAGAAAGATTTCTTCCAACTATCTGAAAAGGGGCGAAAAAAAGTATCTAAGTTGTTTTTGGAACATATATATGATAAATTTTTAAATGATTATTGAAAAATGGACATTTGACAAAAATGGGGGGAGGGGTCAAATTTTACACAAATCTAATACCTTCTCTGGATGAGAATGTAAAAATAGAATAAATTGTTCGAATTTTCAAGTACCGTCAACATTAATTATTATTATACCATTAGGCCATTTCCCTTTCGGGGTAGGCGTGATTCGCACGGTTGGAAAATAGTAATGTGGGGAAGGAGATATACATGTTTTAGATTGATCTAGAATTTGCGTGTTATTTATTTAAATAACACGTTCGTCGCGCAACATTGCTCCGACCGAGGTGGCTGATCAATCTCTCTAGTGACCACCCCAAGTAAAGAGCCTCAAAAAATTATTGTGTGTGCGGTCCCCCACTTGGGCCTATTAGTATCTACGGTCTTTCGTTTCAAGCGCCATACACTCTACTCACATTCTTTTTATAAACTATTTGTCGCCACACATTTCTGTCCTGGCATACTTCTCTACCTTCCTTCACGTCCATGCATTTTTTCATGCGAGCTCTCGTGTTTCTATGGCTTCTTATGTATCTTCGGATATCCCGGTTTCTGTAAATTTTTAATCTTGTTTCGCGTTTGTTTCGTTTGTTTGGTTCTATTTCTTCTCCATCCCCGCTCTAAGCTCATTTTGGAGACTAGAAGGTGATGGTCAGTATTACATTCAGAGCCCCTCATGACTCTTGTATCTTTGACGAGTTCTCTTAGTCTTTCATCCACAATAACGGTGTCAATTATAATGTGGCTATTTTCTTTACGCCAGGTGTAAATGTGGATCATTCTATGTATAAACCAAGTATTTGTAATAAATACGTCCTTTTCTAAGCATAAGCTAACTAACATTTCCCCGTTATAGCTTTTTCTTGTTGGATCCCCAGAATTTTTTAGCACCCTTTCTGTATTAAGGTGGGGGAGGGGGGGGGGGGGGTGCAAGGAATGGAAACCGAGAGACTCACAATTGGTTGAAGTTTTATTCTGAGAAGTTCACCAGCCCTCAGCAGCGTTGTATTAGGTAGAAGTTCCCATGTTTCGATCGGCTAATTCCCGGCCAACCTCTAAATGACGAGCCAATAACTCTTTTTTTTTTTACGCAAAAATTTTGTTTCATCGTCATTTGTCGTATCTTGCATATTTTTGCCGTAAAATTGAATTTTTGGATTTTTAATTATTTTTGTGCAATAAAAATGTGAATTTTCGATTTTTCGAGAAAATTCAAAAAGTTGTTATGATAATCTTGTAGGGCGTTGAAAAAGAAACACTTTTCTTGTCTGGACTTTTTTTCGTATAGTGCGTTGTTTGGCTGAAAATGTGAATTTTCGTTTCTGTTTTTGGATTTTGAAAATGCCGTAACTCTGAAAATTTTGATTTTATCAAAAAATGTCATGGAAATAAATTGTTTGAATTTTCGATGACTATAAGCGGCCGTACATATGATTTTCAAATTTTGAAAAACAATGGTCTAAAAAATTTTCAAAATGCTCTCACTTTATGAATTTTTATCCAAAATGGCTGGCTAACGAACTTGACCTTTAGTTTAGGAGACTCAAGGAGTATACCAAAGGAAAATTGAATCGATCAATTCTTTCGAAAGTTATCGTGCTCACAGACAGACATACATACATACATACAGGCAGACAGACAGACAGACAGACACATTCGTAAAAACCTGTTTTTTGGGTTCAGGGGGTCTCAAAACGTGGACATTTGACAAAAACCGGGGGGGTCAAATTTTACACAAATCTAATACCTTCTCTAGATGAGAATGTAAAAATAAAATTTTTTTGACAATCTACACAAGCTACGGAAAAAAAAGACAAAATTTTTTCACCCAAGAAAGAGCTACAAATTTATTCTGAATTATTCCCTGATAGGATGCGTGGTTTCTGTTTTATTAGTAAAAAACAACATTAAAAAATAAAAAAATTAATTTTTTGAGAAACGACACAAACTATAAAAAAATGAATTGACAAAAGTTGTTTAACCGCAAGAAAGAGGTACAACTTTATCACCAATGATTTTTTGATAGGACGCGCAGTTTTGGTTTCAATAATAAAAAATAACATTAGAGATACAAAATTAAAATTTTTTGAAAACGACACAAGGTCCGAAAAAAAATTAATAGACAAGACTTGCTCATCTAGAAAAGAACTAAAAATTTGTTATGAATAATTGTTAAATATAACAAGTAGATTTCCTTTTAAACGTAAAAAACAAGATGAAAAATTAAAAAATTAAGTTTTTGGAAAACCGATACAAGAGACGGAAAAAAATGGAAAGACAAAAGCTGTTCAACCACAAAAAAAACTACAAATTTTGTATAAACTTTTATTATAAAATCAAAAGAAGCAACTTTTTGCGAAAAAAAGAAGGAAGATTAATCTACGAGCATAGTGCAACAAAAAGAGATCTATTAATTTGTCAAAAGTCACTGTTTGATAGGATGCGTATTTTTTGTTTCAATCAGAAAAAATAACATACACAATGAAAAACTTAAATGTTTGAAAAAACGTCACAAAATGAAAAAACATGTTTTATGACAAAATTGTTTTTTTTTTCTCATAGGTTGCTTTTTCAATTATGAAAACAAGATAATGGAAATACATACGTTTCAATACGTAAATACGAGGTAAATAAATAAATGTGATATGCATTTGATATTAAAGTGCTGAATATATTGAAGAAAAATTTACATTCTGGACAAAATCGAGTGCGAACCACGAGATACGTGATGTGAATGTGTTCGTTAAAGACGAAGGAGCCTTAAAAAAAGAGAATTCACAATCACCAAATTACAGTTGTTGATACTTTGACCCTCGCTTGTATCTCTCTTTTGAATACACAATTTTTGTCCATTCAAGTTTGTTTTTGTATCTTGTATAGTTTGACAGCAAGATTGAATATTTGATTTTTCTTTTTTTTTCGTACAATCAAAATTTTAATTTTCGATTCTCCAAAAGAATTCAAAAAGTTGTTATGAAAATATTGTGAAGTGTTCAAAAATCGAAATTTTTCGAGCTCGAAGGGTCTCAGAACGTGGACATTTGACAAAAACTGGAGGGGGGGGGGGTCAAATTTTACACAAATCTAATACCTTCTCCAGAGAGAATGTAAAAATTGAATCCCTAACCAAAATGAAGAATCTTCAATTAACAAAGACGAATTTCGAACAAAAAAGTTAAATTTTTAACTAAAAAATACCTTTTTTAGGCCAAAAATGGAATCTTCGAGTTTGTCTTTGAAAAACTCATTTTCGGCGAAAAATAAATATTAACAAGTTGAATTGAAGAAAAATTAATTTTCAAAGAAATAGGTAAATCGTCAACTAAAAATATAAATATTCAACAAAAAAGGTAAATGTTTAACCGAAGAGATGAATCTTAAAAAAGTGAATTTTAAGCACTTGAAATTACTAACATTTTGAGTAGAAATATAATACTTTTCAACAAAATGGTTCAGTTTTCAGCCAAGAAAGATTTTCTAGAAAAAAAGGAGCTTTCAACTAAAATGAATGAACTCTAAAAAAAATTAATTTTCAACCAAAAAGTTGTATTAATAACGAGATAACATACTCTCAATTCAAAAATTAAATAAAAAACATTCAAGCAAAAGAGCATTCATGAATCAAGAAAGGAAGTAAATAGTGAAACAATAAATAAATAGTAAGTTCCTAAACAAAAGTGGAATAGTTAAATTTTTAGTTTGAAAGAATTCAGTTTTAACACAAAAAAATATTAATTTTCAACAGAAATGTTAAATTTTCAATCGAATAGGGAGTGTTCAAAAAATAAATTGTTCAACACTTTGAATTCCTATGAATTTAAGTAAAAATATATTTCATTTTTAACAAAATGGTTGCATTTTCAACAAAAGAAGATTTTGTACGAAGAGAGTTGAATTTTAAACCCAAAAAGATGAATTTTCCAAACACAGAAAAAATTCATTTGTTGCCAATAGGTTAAAATAAAGAATGGAGAACTTTCAAAGAAAGCAGAATTCAAAAATCAAACAAAAAGATGAATTTGTTCGTAGATAGACGAATTTTGAACCAAAATGTAGAATTTCAACTTTAAAAAAAGAAAACAAGACTTTCTTAACCTAAAATGGAATCGTCAAATTTTTGGTTTAGGAAATCAATTTTCTACCCAAAACAAGGAAATTTTTAACCAGTTGAGTTCAACATGGAAGACAATTTTCAACATAATAATTAAATTTTCAGTTGAAAAAATCAATTTCCAAGAAAAAATGTTTTGTACCAACAGAAATTAATCCTGTACAAAAATGTTACCTTTCAAGCTAAAATATGAAGGTTTTTAGAGAACTGTTGTCTTTGACACGTGAAACGATGAATCTTAAACAAAAAATTTAATTTTCAACTGAAAAACGTGACTTTTTAATCTAATTATTGAATCTTCAACGTAATAATCGAATTTTTAACTAAATAGTAGAATTTTTAACAAAAAGGGTGAGTTATTACAAACACTCTTTGAATTTCTAGGTTGCAAATTCAAAATATATTGCATTTTCAAAAAAATACTTTAATTTTCAACCTAATAAGATTTTTCTACCAAGCTCTTCAGCCAAAGGTGATAAATTATTTAATTAATTTTAATAGTTAATTAATAAATTTTGAACAAAAAAAACTAAGTTTCAACCAATAAATATAACTTTCCTGTTGAACTTTTGAGCAAAGAAGGAGAATTTTTAACAAAATAGTTTAACTTTTAAGAAAATTAATTAATTTTCCAGCAAAAAGACGATTTCCTTCAAGTATAGATGATTCTTCAACAAAAAAGGTTAATATTTAACCAGAAAATATTACTTTTTCACCGAAAGAGACGAATCTTCAATCCAAAAGTACGAATTTTTAACAAAACATGTTAATTTCCACTGAAAAGATTACTTTAAAAGAATAGTTTAATTTACAACATACAGAGATGCACTTTCAATCAAATGGTGGGATTTCCCAAACAAAAAAGATGAAAATTCAACCAAAAACCGTTGCCTTTCCAACAAAATAATTGAATTTTTAAGCTGAAAAAAACAAATGTTTCGAAAGACAGTTAACCATTAAAAATGAACAGTTGAATATTCAACTGAAAAGTTAATTTTCATCTGAGGAAGATGAATTTTATACCAAAAGATAAATTTAAAAAAAACATGAATTTTAAAGTAAAAGAGATAACCTCCCAAACAACAACAAAAATTGCTGAATTATCAGTTTAAAGAATTGCATATCAACAAGAAGGAAGACGATTTTTCAAGCAGTAAAATTGAGCAAAACAAAAAATTTTCAACAAGAGAGATAAGTTTTCAATAGGGATCAATTCTATTGCTTTTCCAACTATTGTTTCATTTTCACTATTCAAATTGTCGTGGGAATTTTCCAAAGAATTTATAGCCCAAAATATAGGAAAATTGAGATTTTTCTTCAACCCTCGGCTTTAAAATTGTCTGAAATCTATAAAAACATTTACAAAGAAATAAAAGAATAATTTCAAATTTTAATATTCATTTCAGTTTGGTTGGCAATGAATTTCTTTAACTGGAAATTCAAATATTCCAGTTATTTTACTTATTATTTCAATTGAAAATTCATCTTTTTTGGATAACAATTTCATTATTTGGTTGATAAACTAATAATTATGTTTGAAATATAACGATTTTAAAAGAAATCTTTTTTAATTAAAAAGTTAATCTTCTTGGTTGAAAATTTATCTTCTTGGTGTTAAATTGCACTATTTTGTTTAAAATTGATCTTTCGTAGCTGAAAATTCGTATATTTCATTAAAAACTCATCTCTTTGGTTTAAAATTGAATAACCTTGTAGAAAATTTGCATTTTCGGTTGAAATTTTGTCTATTACATTTTTCATTGAATAAAAATATTAGTGTTTGGTTGAAAATCAACTTTTTTGTCGAAAATTTGCCTTTTTGGCTTGAAACTTCAACAATCTGGTTGATTCTGTTTGCCGTCTTGACTGAAAATCCAAAGCTATCTTGTTGAAAAATTATTTTTTGGTTGAATGTAACTGTTTTGCATTTAAAATCAAACAAATTTTTGTTGAAATATCAACTATTACATTTTTTGTGAAGAAGTCATCTTTTTTCTTTGAAAATTATTTTTTCAATTGAAAAGAATGCATGTATTTTGTTGGAAGTTCGTCTTTTTGTTTGAGTTCCACTGCACCTGATTCTGAATGAGAATTTTTGTTGGTTGCAATTTCAACTACTACCTTTTTCATTGAGAATTCATCAATTTTGGTTAAAAGTTGAACTACTTCGTTGAACATTTTTTTTTTGTGTTGAAGATTCATCATTTCTGTTGGAAATTTATCTTTCGTTGAAGAATTGACTATTTTGTTAATATTTTTTTGGTTAAGCATTCATTTTTTTTAATTAAAATTTAACCATTCCATTTTTGATAAAAATGTATCTTGTTTTGTTAAAGATTCTACTATTTGGTCGGGTATTTGTTTTTTTATTTGATATATGCATGCATTCTGTTGAAGATTCATGAATTTGTTGAAAATATGTCCGTTTCAGTTGAGAATTTATATTTTGTAGTGGAAAATTCATGTATTTTGCTGAAAATTCAACGTCTACTAACAAATTTTTTATTGGACTCAGAATATTGTAAATCTCCTAGAAGAGGAAGTCGTAACCAGGTTAATTTAAAGAAATATTTTGAGAAAGAAATAATTCATTTTAAGCGCCAAGGAGATTTATAGCTCAAAATAGGAAAGCTGAAATTTTTCTTCCACACTGAAATTCAAAATTTTCTAAAACATTCCTTATCTTATAAATATTATGTTTGTCATTTTTGACTTACGACTTTTATTAAAAAGTCTTACAAATATCACTTATGAGTTAGGAATAAAGTTTTTTAAAAATTGAATCTGCATATATATATTTCTAAAATACAAAAGTAACTAAAAAAGTAATGATAGTTGCTATTTTTGGGACATGCAACTAATAAAAAGTTACATTTTGAATCGGTAACGATAACAATCACAATTTATTTTTTTTTTGTGATATAACGGTAACTATAACTAGTTCCTTTTAAAAAGTAACTTACCCATTACTGGTTTTCAAACTAAAATTTAAAATGTTTCAGGAAATATTTACTTTCAAACAAAGAAAAATGATTTTTTAACAATAAAGTTTATGTCAAATCAAAATCGATGAAAGTTCAAACGAATATTTGAACTTCCAACTAACAAAGATAAGCTCTCAACCAGACTTTGTTGAAATGTATTATCAGGAAACGTACTAAATGTTAGCTAAGTTTGTAACGTACCTCACCCCCCTCAATTTTATAAAATGGTTTATGAACGGCCCTAAGGTTTCAAAATGCATTCGAGAAACTGAATACATACAGTATTTTTCGCAAGACAACACATTGGATGAGCGCCAAAGAATACAAGCATCCGTCGGAGGTCCATGAACCATTGTTCGCACATGAAGGAATTTTGTTAGATTATATAAACATCAGAAAGAAAATAATTTGCATGATATATTCAAAGAAAAGACTGGTATTGTCAACGTATTCAAATGTGTCTATTCTATGTACATAATACATGAATCTCAATTTCAGTAGAAAAAAGTCATCCGTTAAAGTAGTATACACTGTTAAAAATTCCCGCATAAAACTTCCACTAAATGTTTTGGAAGTTTATTTCCGAAATGTAGGGTAACGCTACAATACATAATGTTATAGTTTTCAAATGCAACGGATCATGCAGCGATACATGGGTCGGATGAGGCGCATGCGCACAATTTTCGACTTATGAACGCTACAATACATGCATTGCACTTTTGGCATTCCAATACCGTGTTTGCAATTTTGCCTTACGCTTGTATTGTAGAAGTGTTGGAGAATTCCAAACATTTTTAACAGTGTAGCTATGACCTCGGCTATGACAGTACGGCTCCACTTACCGACCGAGTAAGGTTCTGTTCCATGTTAAGTTACCAACAGTGGATGTTAACGACATTCAGTAATGCATATTCTATCTAGGTTTGACGCTTAACATGTGTCGGTATTTCAGAGAGGTCGTTTATTTTTATTTATGTCTTTAATTCATGAAAAGCTTTTTCAAAATGACGCAACACACACACATGTCCAAACACATCATGTGCAATTTAATGTGCACATTTACACGTGTAGACTTTCCTGATAACGAAGTTTACAATTAAATATAATTAATGTGCAGAGTTATTACGTGTGGACTACAGTGTGTAAACTTTGAATTGTAGACTTCAATGTATAGACTTTTTTGACACGTGGTCAATTAAATGTGTTGACTTGAATTTGTACACTTAATGTGAAGATTAGCACGTGGTGATATAAATGTGTAGACTTCATGTACAGACTCTCATGTGGTGCATTAACTGTGTAGAGTTGACCACCTGAATCTATTGTCTACACGTAATGTGTAACGTTAAATGTAATTTATTGTCGACACGTTCACCGTGTGTATGCATTTCGTCAATCAATGTTTTCGTCCATTCCGAGGTACATAAATAAAGGTAATATAAATTTGACATAAATGTGTTGAACATAATGTAGAGAAGTTCATATTTCTGACAAAATCGGGTGCGAAGCACGAGAAGCATGATGAGAATATGTTCGTTAAAGCTGAAGAAGCTTTAACGCGAACTGCGAGAAGCAATAGTCTCGTGCCCTAGGCGCGCTCAAGCTTGCGAGCCGCGTCAGATAGATCATAATTTTATAGTCTGTTTGAATATCCACAGGTATTTTATACTCACTATCAGGATCATCAAATCGACCCTCTAGGATTGTCAATCAGAAGCGTCTGAGTCACGACTTCTACTGAACGCCAAGCGAACTTACCCCACACACAAAACGCATGTTCATGTGTGGCGTGTTACATAAATTATCAATCAGTTTAAACCACTTGTGGATAGTTCGAACATTTGTGGAGAGTAGAGGAAATGCAGAAAACATGGTGGAGGGTGGATTAGGTCGTCTTGGTTCTGAATTTCATCGTCGAATTCGATAAAGAAACGAGACCAGCGAGATGTGTGATACGCATTTATGTTGTCAAAGTGTTTATGCCTATGTAATCATGTTTCGGGCATTCTGCTTTTCAAAAATAATAAAGATGCTTTCGGGATTCATTTGATAATAATTTCGATTTTCGAATTGCCTTTCTGGCTCTTCTGAATATATATGTGAGTAGGAGTAGGATAGCAGCTTACAAAGTTGGCCCTCTGTTATGATTAAGTTAACACTCCGACATAATCCAGCTAATACAGAATCCAGGATCGTCAACTTTACAGTCTAGAATCGTCAGCTTTACTTTCCAGGATTGTCAGCTTTATACTCTAGGATTGTCAGCTTTACACTCTAGCCCTTAAACTGCACACCTCAAAATAATTACGTTAGCTGCACCGTGGGTGTTTGACACCCAGATATTTAAACTTGTATAACTGAGCCAGATTTCAATATTTTATCACCAAATTTGGATGGGATGTAGAATTATACGTCTTTTTGTAAATTTCGTTGTTTTTATAACGATATAATTAACCTAAGTTAGTTAAAAACTGAATTTTCATTAAAAAAATGAAAAAAATGAGTTTTTTCATAAAAAAATGTATAAATTGCGCAGTTTTTAATATTATTACCTAAAAATTTGATGAAATACTCTTGAAACAGTATACTTTTAGAAAAAAATAAGTATAACATAGGTGTTTTCAAAAAAGGTATTTATTTTGCGAAATGAAAATTCAATTTTTGATTAAAAACAAACAGTGTATTTTCCATGCTAAAATCAATTGATTGATACATAAAAGTCTAATATTACATAAAAGTAAGGAAGAGCGAGTACTAAAATGACAAATTAGATATGAGAAAGATAATAAAAGGTAAAATAAATCTATTCATATGCACCACAGTCGGTGCAAAGGGCTGAACGGTGCTCATTGCACATGGGCCGTCTGCAAGCTGCGCAGCGAGTTTTTGTCTTTTTATCTTTTTTGGCAGGGCATATTGCGCATCTAGCATAATTTTCTGCCAAAACAAGTTGCAGCTCAGCAGGATTTTCTAATTCTGCTCTATCATGGCCTAACATTCTTGCTATTGCGTAGCGGAAATCTTTGCGCAAAGTATACAGTTTGGATCTTTCTTCAAAATACCTCCAAAATCATCTTCATCCTCCTGCGTGGCTAGCAAAGCAAGTCTTCACGTAAAGTTCGTTTTCGTAGATTGTACGACATCTATAAATGCATAAAACTATATACTAAAGCAACAAAAAATTGTTTAATTATTAAAGATGATGTACTTACGTTCAAAAGCAATCGAAAATACACAATATTTGGAGAAAAAAATCTGAACAAAAATCACTTTTTCGAACACTAACTGCACCCTGGGTGTTGAGCACCCACCGATTTTCGAGAGTCTACTTTGCTGAGCAGTCGAACGTGAACTAACACTTGGAACGCTCTACCAACGTACTGAACTCACTAATGCACTCACGAAAAACCGCCAAATGTCGGCACATATCCCATCATATCGAATTTAATACAGAATATTAGAGGCCAAAGTTGGCTCTGGGTGTTTGACGCCCACGGTGCAGTTTAAGGGCTAGGATCGTCAACTTTACCCTCCAGGATTTTCAACTTCACACTCTAGGATCGTCAACTTTACACTACAGGTTTGTCAACTTTACACTCTACAATTGTCAACTTGACAATCTAGGATCGTCAACTTTACACTCTAGGATTGTCAACTGTATACTCTATAGGATCGTCAATTTTACACTCTAGGATCGTCAATTTTACACTCTAGGATCGTCAACTTTACTTTAGATAGCTAAAGCTAAAATATAGTCAGCCTCTAATGTTCAATCTCACCAGCCATTTTTCCTCGTGCAGTTGCAATATGATGCATTTGCAGTAAACTAATTGAAAGGTTACAATCTGTCGATTTTACATGCGTTTTTATTAAAGTCGAAACTAGCAAAATTCAGTTTTCTGCTGAAAATGGTTCACTTGATTTGCACTTCAGGCTTCAGCAGGGTATTATTACCCAAATACTTGATAATTGGGGTAATTGAGCCTTGTGGAGCTTATATGTAGAAGGAATAATGAATCAAACTATAATGTATGATAATCTTCTTTGCAAACCAGAAGGAATTTCCGCATATATACCTAAAAGCGTCATGGGCATGAGAGGAATAATAAAACTTTTTTCTGACATTGTAACAATTTTTTACTAGGTTTCTTAGATTTTGTAAAGGCTTCCTTGCGTTGGAGGCAATCTGATAAGGACTTCGGTCCCCGATTGAGAAAACTTAATTGCAGGAAATTTCTAATAAATAGTCTGGATACCCAGAAAGAATTTTCTCCAGTCAACAAAATCGTTCTGTTGACCGGTTAGGAACTTATGTATATCGTTGAAAATTGGTCTTTTGTGGTAGAAAAATATTAATTTTGTTGGAAAATATGAGTAATTCATTAATCGTTGAACTTCTTTATTAAAAATATAATTTTTGCAGTTAGCGAGTTATCATTTTATTTGAAAAATCATCTCTTTGGTGGAAAATTCAACGTTTCCCGTTGAAGGTTCATAATTCTATTTAGAATCTATCTCCTTATGTTAGTAGAATATTTAACTATGCAGTTGAAAACAAATTTTTTAAACTGAGAATTGATCTATTCTAGTTGAAGATTCATTATTTAGTCAAAAAATTCATTATCTTCTTGAAAATTAAATTTTTGGTTGAGAATTATATTTTGTTTAATTTTGAAATTTAAACTACTTGTTTGAAAATTCATGTATTCTTTTAAAAATTTGTCTTTTCCGGTAGAAAATTAATTACTTTGTTGAAAAATATAGGTACTTGGTTGAAAGTTAAAGTCCGCTGTTGAAAATATAATTTTTGTACTTGGCGATTAATTAATTGAGTGAAAAAATTCATTTATTTGGTTGAAAATGTAACTATCTTGTTGAATTCTTTTTCTTGAAAACTAATTTTGTTAGCTGAGAATTTGACTATTCCAGTTGAGGGTTTATAATTTCATTCGAAAATCTATCTCCTTGGTATAAAATGTAACTTATCAGTTGAGAACAAACTTTTTCAAACTGAAAATTTAACAATTCTAGTTGAAGATTTATTATTCCAGTTTAAAATGTTATTGTCTTGTTAAAAATTCCATTTTCGGTTGAAATTCCATTTTTGGTTGAAAATTCAACTTTTTATTTGAAAATGTATGTATTTTGTTAAAAATTCGCCTTTTTTGGTAGAAAATGAATCATTTTGTTTGAAAATGTGAATACTTAATTGAAAGTTGAGATCATTTGTTAAAAATATAATTTTTGCAGTTGGCGATTCTTCGTTTAAGTTGAAAAGCTATCTCTTTCGCTGAAAATGTAGCTATTTTGTTGATTATTATTTTTTCTTGAAAATTAAGTTTGTTAATTGAGAATTTATCTATTCCAGTTCTTTCACGGAAGAGAATAATTTTCAACCAGGCAGTTGCATTTTCAGCCGAAAAGGGTTAAATTTCTTCAGCAAGAGATGAATTTTCAAACCGAAAATACGAAACAGACGGAAAGGCATATTGTTCTTCTAAACAATTTTGCAATTCCAGTTCAACGAGTAAATACACTATAATTTCGCGGCTTTTTCCGGCTTAAAAATATGACAGGTAATTTCCGGTCTATATAGGGCACCCACATTTTTATTATATTTCTGCAAAATTTTATGTATATTATCCAAATGGCCGCTCGACCGGGATATGAGAGTGAATTTATTATTTTTACTCGTTTCAATGTTGATGTTGATTGCTAACTTTTTTTCATGATGAAATCATTCAGTTTACAATGCGTAATTTGAAAAAATTTCACATTGTATATTTTTCATTGTAGGTCTTCATTATTAAGCCCACGTGTTCAATTGAAAGAATCCTAAAATGTAGCTTTTAGGACTTAAATAATCCGAAATTGAAAGTGTTTAAAATTGAACAATAGCTCGTTTCACAGAACACTTCTGCAGCTATTCAAAATAGAACAATACACGGATTTAACCGGTGAGCAATAAACTATTTCAATCCAAAAGCCATTGTAGTTTGACAAATGTAAACTTCTGATTGAAACATGATGACATATTTTTGATTTAAAAATAATATGAAATTAATTAATTCATAGTTAAACGCTTATAGTAAATTTTCAATGGTCATTCAAATAAAATACAATTGTTCAATATTGAGCAACATTTGAATTTTTATTTAAATATAGTGATGCATGTCGATCATTTTAAAAATTTTCAAAAATCTCGTCAGATGAAATTAAAAACTTGAGCACCGTACTCGTCACATCGAGACGAACGATCACTCAGTCGAGATGATCGTCTCGTCTCGATCTAATTTTTCATTGCAAATTCTTGATATCCATTACATTTCAGTTCCGTCTAACTATGTTTTAAGCAAATCTCAATTTTGTCCAAAAATGATCGATATGCATCACTATTCAAATACAGCAATTATAAACTGTATATTCAAAGCTAAGCGATTTGAAACTGAAGAGTTCGAAATAGAAAGCCTTGAATCGTTATGATTTCAGGGTGCCTTTACAATTTTAATCGTAACAAGTTGTAAATTAATTTATAAGTGGAAGTGCTAAACTTCTAATTCACAAAGTATTTAGCCTCAAGGAAATGCTTACTGTTCCTTAACTTATATGTAATGTGAAATTTTGCATTTTTACGGAATTTAATTTTCAATCAGTTAATTGCAAAGTTTAGAAAACTGCCAGTTCATTCGTGTAACTCATTTAGCTTCAAGAAATTGAAAAACTTGGGAGAAATTTCTAATAATTACGAGTTTTCCAGGAATTCACGGAGAATCTCAACAAGAAACTTCAAGATTTTATAGAAGGATTTCAATGGACTTGAAAGTTCTCAGGATACATATTAAAAATTCGAAAGCAATTCTCGAGAATTTATGATGATGTACATTGTATATCAGATAACAAAAATACTGAATACTAAATACTACTTCTGAATACTAAATACTACAAATCAAAACATCGTAAAATAAAAAAACTTTCTTCTCACAATTTCTGGTGTACAAGTTATTTTTGCATTTTTTGACCGTATGAGACAAAATACTTATCATTAGCCTCAGTAAATTCCCGATTTAGTAATCTGTTTTGACGATTAAGCAGCTTTTTCTTTTCTCTTGAACACGATGCAAGGAAATCGTTCCTTATACATAAAATAAGTGTAAAACATCTGCCCGCCTGGCGGGTACATTCTCATCGCGCGCTTCGCGCGCGGCGCGCAAGTTTCAGCGCGCCTAATTTTTGCACAGACATTTTAAAATTAAAGGTCAAGTCTTCGACGCCTGCAATTTCGTGATTGTGAATTCTCTTTTGTAAAGCTCCTTCGGCTTTAACGAATACATTCTCATCGCGTATTTCGTGCTTCGCACTCGATTTTGTTCAAAATGCGGAATTTCCTAAATCATATTGTCAACATTATTGTATCAAATGTATATGGCATTTATTTGTGTACTGCGGCCTGTGATTGCTCATTTAGATATTGCAAAATAAAGTAAAATTGTATTTATCATGATTACTTTAATATTTATTCATGATTTTGTATTTAATTTCATCCACAGCTACCGTGAAAATTTTATATCATTTCAATAAATGTAGGTATATTATTGCAATTCGTAATATGCATTGATATTAAACACAGACGTATTTTCTTTTTCTTCTTTTATAATTAACAAAAAGTGCGCTTCTTATAAAAAAAATTTGTTAGGATTCATTTTATTGCAACTTGTGTCGTTTTTCCATAAATTTAATTTGTTTATGTTCAATGTTATTTTCTACGATTTGAACCAAAAATTTGCATCCTAGCGTAAAGTGGTTTTAAGAAAATTTGCCAGTGTAACAATGTAAAAACTATGGTTCCATTTTGATTGAGCATCACTTTTTTAGCGTCCTGTTATATAGTACCAAATCGTTTTGTTTTGATGCCACCGTTCGTACTATTTTACTTTGCTAACTTCAGATTGAAAAGTGGTACGTGCTAGAGAACTGAAATAATGAACAGGGAGTATTGTTTTAATTGCTTGCAACTTCATGCTTATGCGAATTCTTCATTGTTTAAATTTTCTTCCACTTTTGGAATGTGATAGAGAAAATAGAAAAGGGGAAAAAGGTGCCATTATTTTAATTAAATAGCTTTAAGAAAATAAAAAATTATGTCCAAATACACTTACATTTAAAAAAAGTCATTTTTAAAGTTATTGAAAAAATAAAGCTTCTTGTTTTTTTTTTTTTTAGAATTTAGCCGAAAAGTGAGGTAGATTAGAGGTCTGTTTTTTTATTTTGAATCTTTTTCATGCTCATTTCGCATGAAATTAGTCATGATAAAATAGATTTCGGTTCGATCTTAATTTAAAAAAAAAATAAAGTTTCGTCCGATGCAATTGGTGCTATTGTTTCGCCCTCGGCGTGCAGACATCTTGAATTTCCCCCACCTAACCTGAAATACCTAATTTAGATATAATTTTTTTTATTTTTAAAAAGCTATTTAAATCATAAATGCTTACGGTGAAAAATAATTTTTGTCTAAACTAATGAAAAAATAAAGTTTTGTCCCATGCAAATGGTATTATTGTTTGGCCTTCGGCGTTTATACCGGCGTGTTTACACGACGTGCTTGCTATACAGTTAAAACTATAAACGGTCATGATTAATTCCTCATAAATGTTTTTTGGAAATTGTGTTTATTTTGTTAAGTAAATTCGGAGCAAATGAATAGAGGAACTCGGAGAAAATAAACAGCGAAATGGCTAAAATTAAGAGTCAAAAATCTAACCCACCATCAAAACTTTTAAAAGAAGAGAAAGGATTAAAAAAAGAAAAAAAGCTAAGGCGGCAAGAAAATGGAGTAAAAAATTGATGAAAATGCCATTGAAAAGACTAAAGCTCAAATAAAGCAACATCTAAGGTAACATTTTTGAGTACCTGGTTCAAAAAAACGTAACCTTTAAATAACATCCATAATTTATTATTGTGTTGCTAATTTGAAAAATATTTTTTGATTTATTTCACTTATGAAAGTTATACAAATCTGTATATTTAGTCGATTTTAAAAACTGTATTCAAAAGAGGTGACGTTTCTCGTAGGGTTTCTAAGACTTGAAGAGATTTGAAATTATTTTTTCCGAATTCAACCTGAATTCTTATCAATTTATCCTGCATTCTTCTAATTCTTTGGAATTCTTTGCATTTTTTTGAATTTTTTAAAGTTCTTATTTAATTGATCCGGAGGATCAATTGATAATCACATAATGATAGGATTTGAAATGTTTTTTTTTTTTTAAATTCCTTGGCATTTTCAATATCTTTAAAATATTTCGAAAGATTTAAACGGATTTTAAATACTTAAGGTTATTTTAAAAGATAACAGAGAAATTTTTAATGGATTCAAATAATTTGATGGGATTTCGAAGGATTTAAAATATTTGATGAGGGTATTGCAAAAGATTCGCAGGCACTTTCAAGAGCCTCAAAAAGTTTCAAGGGATTTCAAAAGATATCAAAGGATTTAAAATATTTTAGGAAATTTTAAAAGATTCCCAGAACTTTTTTATTCATTTCAATCGTTTATAGGAATTTCAGAGCATTGGAATTACTTCAGGGTATTTTACGAGAATTCAACGCATTTTCGGAAAATTTAAACAATTCCAAGGGGTTTTCGATGGTTCTAATAATTTCAAGGGTTCGAGAAAATTAGCATGCTATTTTTAATAATGTTGGAAGATACAGAAGGATTTTACAGGACCTGTAAAATTACAGGATATTTTAAAAGATTCGAGTAGTTTTTATAAGGTTGATACATAATTTCGAATAATCATATTATTATATTCACAAAGCAAATCAATTTTATTTCTACCTAATTTTCAGTCTTTAAACTATACTGATCAAAAATTAATTCATTTTAATTTAAACAAATTAGTTAACATTTTCTTTATTCAATAAATTAAAAATTAAAATATTTTTTCACATCTAATTTATATTTTCTATAATACTGCTTCTCACTTGTCAAAATTTAATTGCATTCTTTCTTTTTATTAGGGAATGATTCTAATTTATTTGAATTTCTAATAAATAATAATTTTTTTTATCTAAGAAATAAAAAAATTTAATCGTACATCGAACAAAATAATTTGAATTCTTACAATTTTTAAAATCAAAATAGCTTTTTTTTTGTTGTAAAAAATGGATCAAAAATTTAAGTCTAATATTCTAAATTCGTCTTGTTCGAATATTCGAATAAATCGAATTTCGAATATTCGACTTGAGTTTTGGAGTCATTTAAAAAAAGGAGTTATTTTGATTTAGAAATTTCAATAACTTCAGTAAATCAAACCTGTCTGATGTACATTAAAATTTTTTTCTATTTGGAAAAATCCAACTCTCCAGGCTTGTCTAAATTTGTATTACAAATTCGAATAAACGACTGCACACCTCTAATTTGTATAGTCACTCTTAAAGAAAGACCATTAACGAATATTCTTATCTTTGGCCACAATCAAATTATTCGAAAATTATTTTTCGAAGTCTTATAATAAATTACGAACTAGAATTAGGTTTCAGCTAATTCCGCTAATTTGTTTTGCTGCAAATTAGCTTTTTCGGAATCAGCTAAATAAAATTTTAGCAAACTGTCTGATTCTATTCTGAAAATATGAGTAAAAAGTGTAGGCAAAACTTCTTTCCCATGTTCTGCACAAGAAAAGTAAAACTTGAGTTTAGACAAATCATTCAAGTCTAAGTCAAAAACATGACTTTGCTTGCAATGCAGAGAAAATGAGTTTTCGATCGATTTTATAAAATCAAAGAGTTTAGAATTCGGGTATTGGAGATTGTAATTTTGATCTAAAGTCATTAATTTTGCCACTGGATGATTAGTTTGGATTTGAACTACACTTTCGTCGTTTGCAGAATAAAATAGAGCGGATTTGCTATCAACGCAGTTCCTGTTTTTTAATTTTTGACAAAATTTGACCTGTAATGTAATACATTAAACAATGATTGTGAAAATGGCCTGGTGAAGTATTCTACTAGTGTTTCTATGTTTATCGAATTGATTATGGCGATGTGTATCGCTCCGGGGTGGAAATCAAGTTACGAAAGTGAACTCGGACAACCCGAAGATCCCGAATATGGAAAAAATTGATTTTTCCATCGCTATTACAGCTTTGTGGCAAAAAGCTTTAATTCTGAAGAGTTCTACCGTGAAAGGTGGCTAGTTCCTTGACAGTAAACATTTTTTGAAGGAAGACACTCTCCACGAGAAAATCCTAAGAGCATGCGATGGCACTATTTTGTTAAAAGTAAATAATTATATATTTACTGTAAAATCGAAATGAAAAGTGCAAAATAAAACAATGGTGAATTCTTTTTTATTCAATAAACTTTATTATTAGGTATTTTCACTTACTACTCATTTAAAAAACAATCGGTTTGTTTGCCTGTCAGCAAGGGCAACAACAAACACAATTTATTCATATTTTTAGTAATTTTCAGAATAAAAAATATGTACCAAGTAAATTTAGTCAATGTCTTATTTGAGTTGGATACAGAAAAAGTGACGTTAATTTCAGGATTAAATTACAAGGCTACAAAATGTAAGATACTAACCTCAATTTTTCTTTTTTAACAATTCATGAGACCGAAATCTTAAATTAATGTTACTTTTTTAAACGAGTACTCAGTGAAAATACCTAATAAATACAGTTTATTGAATTAAAAAGAATTTCCTTTGTTTTATTTCTAACTTTTCATTTCGGTTTTACAGTAAATATATAATTATTTAACTTTAAAAAAATAGTGCCATCGGGTCCTTTTAGGATTTTCTTGTGGAGAATGTCTTCCTTTAAAAAATTAACGAACTGGTCAGCTTCTACCGTACAATTTTTCCGAATTTAAGCTTCTTGCCATACAGTTTTAATAGCCGGGTCTTCCGGAACACCGATAATATTATTTTTTCATATTCAGGTTCTCTAAGTTCACTTTTGAAACCTGATTAGCACCCTGGATCGATACACTTCGGCATAATTAATGTGATCAAAAAACAACTCGATGAAAGTACAGTGACAGTTCACGGACGTTTGACGTTCCCATGTGCCACGTTACGTCATTGACATTTGATTCTCACTTCAGTCCTGTTTTGATTAAAAAAAGTTGTACTAAAACGTCGTTTAGCGGCGTCAACATAAAGTGGCATTAGAATGGAGCCAACCGATGCTATATTTTTGGAGGGCTGTTTTAATACCGAAAACTAGCCTTGAAATGATAGTTTTTTTTTTACAGTGAATTTAGGCGAAAAATTTTGTTAGATAAACTGTTATTGTAGCGTCTATCGTTTTCCCAAAAAGTTAATTTTTTTATTTTGAATGTATTTTTATGACAAAAGTTTGTAACAAATTTGTAGATCTTTTTTGGTTTGAACAACTTTTGTCTGTTAATCTTTTTTCATACCTAGTATCGTTTTTCCCATTTTTTTATTGTTAATATTATTTTTCACGATTGAAACAAAAATTACGCATCCTATAAAAAAATGATTAGTGAAAAATTCGTAGCTCTTTTCTGAGTGAACATCTTTTGTCTATATTTTTTTTGTGGTTTTTGTCGTTTGTCTAAAAATTTTATTTATTTAAATCTTAAATCAGGTTTTTTACAAATGAAACAAAAACTACGCGTCCCATCATAAATAGGAATTCATACAAAATTTGTAGGTGAATGGACGGTACGCTGGTGTGTCTAAAATAAAATGTTAATTTAGAAGAAACCTATAAAACTTCAGATTTAGATAACTAGATATCTTGACTATAGTAAGTAGAAACATATTTTCCAATTAAACCTACATTGAATTGCTTAATATTTGTTTCGCTGAAGTACTGCGGACTCGTAAAGTTGCCCATCACCTCGGATGATATAGCGCACATCTACTGTTATTCCCTATAGCAATATATGAATAATAAATTGAATTACATAACTTCAATTTCAATAACATAGCTGAGTTATAGTGACTGCTTTTTAACTGCATTAATTCAGAACTCTGTGCATAAAATACTAATTAATTCGACAAAAATCTTGTCCCTCATCATGCACTTATAGAACAAATATTATGAAAGTTTTGTATTATTAACGTTAATGTCAAATGCGAGTTAATCGTCAATTGGATTCAGTTGCACTGAAAGTAGCCACAATTTTGTTAAAAAATTTTATGCAGTAAGTGGTGATAATATTTTTTGGAAAATTACTCTTTTCTTTCTTTTGTAAATTAAACCATTTGGTTGAAAATGTATGTATTTTGTAAAAATTTGTCTTTTGCGGTTGAAAAATATTCAATTCGTTGGAAAATATAAGTCATTGGTTAATCGTCGAACTTCTTTGTAAAAATATAATTTTTGTAATTGGTGATTCATAGTTTTAGTAGAAAATTCATCTCTTTGGTTGAAAATGCAACTACGTTGTTGAAAATAAATTTTTCTAGCTTGATTAATCATTTTAGTGGAAAGTTCATCTCTTTGTTTGAAAATTTAACTATTTTGTTGATTTTTTTCCTCGATCGTTAATTTTTTTAACTGAGAATTTGACTATTCCAGTTGAAGGTTCATGATATTATTTGAAAGTCCGTCGCATCGGTAAAAATTCGACTAGTTTGTTGAAAACAAATTTTCTTAACTGAAAATTTAACAATCCTAGTTGAAGATTCATTATTTTAGTTGAAAATTTCAATATCTTCTTTAACATTTTTTCTTTTTTTTGGTAAAAAGTTAATTGTTTTCTTTCGATAATTCAACTATTTGGTTGAAGATTCATCTTTTTAATTGAAAAATAAACTCTTTGTTGAAAATTGATGAATTTTATTGAAATTTCAACGATTTCTAAAACATTTTCTGTTGATCCAGGCTATTTCGTCCAGTGAAATATATAACTGGTTCACAATCAGTTTGAGAGAGTCTCCTTTTTTATCGACCATTTTCGCTGCCCTATTTCACGCTACTATTTTCGTTATCGATCATTGGTTACGACTCTTGACCAAGACAAAGAAAGTAGATTTCCAGATATTTTTCCGATATTCTACAAATGCCTCGAGCTAGGTATATAAAACGTCGACCAGTTCGCACGGCATCAATTTTCAAATCGAAACATGTATGCTGTGTACAGTAAATTGCCAAGTAAATCCACACCAGACGAAAATTGACGAAAAATTTGATCAGACTCGTTGAAATTCGATTCTACACGCCCCTTTCTGAATTTTCAGGATTTTTCCACACTTCTGCCACAGTAAAAACTGTAGGACAGCTTTTGTTACAGACAGTTTTGGGCAGCTGCATGCAATTCTGAATTTATAAAAGCGGTTAAAACCTATTGTACAACGCCTTTTTAGTTTTAAGACCCCGGTGAAACAGAGGTCTATACAAAGGCCACCGTCGCTGCTAAAGTATCATTGAAGTCCTCCAGCAGGAGAGCATATACCGCCAGTACTCAAATTTTCCCGGAAATTCGGCCAGGACAGAAGAAAACTGCAGAAAACCACCTCCCGAGTTCTGCCGGGTTTTCGACTGTAAGTTTGAAGACATATATTCCGCTGTACCCATTGAATTCACACTATCATCCTCAGCGTCAAACCTTCCACTCGACTGAAATGCGGTCTACGTCGCAGATGGTCACCCATCCGAGTGCTATCCGCGCTCGAAATATTTATCGCATTTTACTTTTTTTTATTTCATTTTCAGGATTTTCTGTATAGAAAAATGAAAGTCTTTCACGAGGTAGAAACAATTATGGTAATTCGTTGTAACATTTGGTTAACCGAAATGGTAGTAAGGTGGAATCTTAGTAATCCAGTGTAATCCGCAATAATTTGAAATTATTTGGATAATCCAAGTAATTGTTTTGTAATCCAAAGTAATCCTGCTAATTTGGAGTAATTTACAGAGGAAATAAAAATATTTTTCAAGATATTTTGTTGAAAATTTGTTGCTTTTTTTGTTGAAAATTGATTTTCCCAACTGAAAATTTACATAATTAATTTTTTTAATTGATCTTTTTATTTGAAAGTGCATGTATTTTGTTTAAAAATTCCTCTTCGACGGTCGAAAAAATTAATTTTCTTCGTTGTATAATCTTGTTTTTGATTGCGTGCAAATTATTATTTTTTTATTTGGAAACTGGTATTTTTTATTTGAAAATTCAACTACTACTTAGTTGATATATTTTGTCGAAAACTCATTTTTATAGTTGAATATTCTTGATTTTAGTTGAGATACGGTTTGGCTGAAAATCAATTTTTTCAAATAAAAATTTAACTATTCCACTTTATTGTAAATGTATCTTTGTGAGTTCAAAGTTTTAGTATTTGGTTGAAAATTGAAATCTTTGGTGAAGAATTATCTAGTTTGTAGGAAATTCAACAATTTGGCTCAGTAGACATTTTTTGGTGAAAAATACAAGTGTTTTTTTTTTTAAATTTAACTATTCAATTAAAAATGTATGTATTTTGTTGGAAAAAGCATCTCATATATGGTAGGAAATTCATCTTCTTGCTTGAAAATTAATCTTTTTGGGTGAAAATTCGTTTTCTTTTTGGTATGAATTAATTTCTGAACGAAAAGTTTAACTATTCTATTGCTTTTCGTGAATTTATCCTTTTTAGTAGAAAATACAACTGAAATTATTAAGAGATTTCACATTCTAACTAGAAAAAGGGTACAATTTTGACAAATAATTGAATTCCAACATTTCTTCAATTTTTTACATAAAAAAAAATGTTTTCAATGGTATTGAAGCATACACCTCCTTCTACAATATCTCCAAGTGTCATTAAAATTCAATATACACTTTTAGAAATATAGATAATTTAGAAAAATGTGTGCAACAATGGAAAATGGCGAAACTTTCGGAATAAAAAAAAAAACTTAATCTCCGGTGCACAAAAAGGAGTGGAAAGGGGAGTGGAGGGGTAACAGCGAGGAGCTGAGTGTGGATGGGATAGGATGGGAGGGGATGGGATGGGATGGGATGAGAGGGGAGGGGATAGGGTGG